>UYWX01000168.1:0-31064 GCA_900622495.1 Hydatigera taeniaeformis
GGATCAAACACAGTCCTGTGTGGACGTAGTCAGAAGAAGTTGGATAAAAAGCGTTGCCTGATGGTTCACGTCAGTGTAGATTCTGTTGTTAATATCTTGTCTGTGAAACCTAAGAACAAGGTAGAGTCAAAAGCGTACATCTTTCGTGACCCTTCCCATCCCGAATTATGTGGTCATTCTCTGCACTGTAGACGCACTTCACGAGCAAGAAATACCAGGACAGAAGTCGTTGAAAGAAAAGTAGGGAATTGCTTTTCGCTGCAACTCGTGGAGCACTTCCCACCCAACAATTATGCTCGTGTTCTTTCGTTTTCATAAATGAAGGTGTGCTCTAAGAAGCTTAGTTTGACATTTACTACAGGATGTAGGGGCTCAAAAGATGGTTTGAACGCCTCCCCTACTTTACGTTACAGAAGGATCGGAACGCTCTTCTAGCATGGTGCTCGTATTGACTGACCACCTCTCTGCTGCAAAGGGCTATTTAAACTTTATATGTGTAATGCTTTGTCTATGTAGCCTTCCGATGTTTGGCAGCCGCCTTACGATTTGTATTCAACCTTCAACCTTGTGCCTTCTTCCACCCTATGGGAAGCCTCGGAATGCCTCATCAGTCTTGTCTGCTGATTGGATTATAATCTTCTTGTCGTGAAAAGAGAAGTTTCGAATTTCCAGCCGAGGAAATCCGATTTTGGGGTCCAACTGATTATCAGACTCAAAGATACTCAAACTCAGAGCATCAACACCAATAACAAGCAACATACATCTTCAGATTCCGTGCAATTCGTAGGTACTGAAGCATTGCATCATCAGAACAAGCCAGCGCTTGTCGACTTGTTCGTGTAGCGTCTCGAGGCTCCAAATGGGGTAGTAGAAGGCATAAGTGAGGCTGAATACATGTATTCCGAAAACAAGAGCAGGAATGGGGCCTGAGCGTGGCCCGAAGGCCAGCCCACGTTTACAGGGTCCAGACAAGCTCCAAAGTGACCGCCAAACGTCAGATAGTCACATAAACAAAGCATTACAGTTCGTACTATTCTTTTCCGGAAATTAGTCGACTAATTGGCAAAGGTTAGCAACACAAGCATAGGATGCCAACAAGACAGCAGTGTCTGTTGGGCAATAGATTTTCTCGGACACTACGTCACATTTAACAAACGATCAATGAAGAACAAGCCGCAGAGAGAGGCTCTACCTCGGCTGGAGCAGGTCTTCAAAAGCACTATAAACCTAAAAGTCATTAAAAGTGTCAGGTTCGTTTTTCACTACCACCAGTGTAGTATCCCGATACCTCCTGGCCGGTATAAGAAGTCAGTAAGTGCAGCTAAATGCATTTCTTCAGAAGTGTCCACCAAACATCAGGTAGTCACATAAACAAAGCATTGCATAAATAATTGCCGTTCTGAGCTGTATATTTGTCTGAACAAATGAGAGGAGATCACCTTGGTTTTTTCATGATCTGGTTTGTATTGGTTGAACTTCGAGCCAAGCCAAAGACCAATATCGCCGCTATTCCATAAATGCATATAGTTAATCTTCATCAAGCGGGAAGTCTCAAGACGTTACACTACAGCCTATGCTATTTATTCACCGTTAACCTATTGCTTCATAAACATATGCATGTCCAAACAATGACATTAGATTAAAATGTCCCTAGATTTATTTAACTCAATAATGACATCTTCAAGCAATAGTACTTTGGCTATATATAACACCTTCCTTAATTGTTAAACTTTAAGGGTTTGTTTTATGGGATCAATAGATGACCTCAAATAAACAGCAACGATTCATTTGTTTTTCAAATATGTTGGTATACGGCTTTTGCGAAGTAGTTTTAAATGTCAAGGAATACGACGCTTTTAAACAAGAATCGCTAAATACAATTGTCCTTACAATTTATACACTTCATAATTTCTATAATTTTACCGCGAAGTCTACAATATAATCTTTTGTACATTGTGCAGTTGTAGTTTTGGGACATTGAATTATGTTCTGAAATGCTTTTAGGGGATTTTTTGTCTATTATTGTAAGTAATTGGTGCTAAAAATCATAGACTGCCGTCACTTTAGCTTTGGTTAAGCTACCTTATGCCTAAGACTCCTCAAATTTTTTCCCCGTAGTTTCGACATGGATTTATTCAGACTACAACCAAAAACTCCTAAGATGATGGAGAAGCCCTTGAGATCAATTATATTCTTGTCTACATTTTTTGATGACACTTCAAAAGTCACTGCTTGGTTGCATAATTACTCACCATCAACCTTAAATTTTGCCACATATATTGAAAGATTCTATGAGGTAAGCAAACTAGGTTTTATTAACTCTCATCTTTACAAGATGCCAGGGAGATCTACGTTGACGAACGTAACAGTTATCCCAAAATCAGGACGAGTGGCTTCTCAAGAAAGCATTTTGCTAAAATTTGAGTGTCAGGCATCCATACCCTTTGAAGAAAAAGGTTTTTTCGCGCGACAACAGACACCTGACCTAATCACTACTTCCAGCTTTATTAAAGTTGCCTATGGAAGACTAGGTAGAATGAGCATTTTTAAAAGAATTGTCTAAAATCCAAAGTTATTGTTTCCTTGTTTTCATGGCATATGAATGCAAGTTTTTGCCACATAGCTGGGTTACTTTACTGCTTTAACTTTCTTTTAGAAGACAACAATACCTGCCATACAAGGATACTAACGATTCCTTTTTCAGCCACATTTGAAGCACTTTATGTGACACTTCAAGCAGAATCCAGCCTCTTAGATCCAATAAGTCTCCAAAACCTCAATTTTGGCTGCTGCACAATCCGCAACTGCATAAAAAAATACCTCTTTATCAAAAATAACTCTAAGCGTCTACCTGTACAATTTCGATTCTCGAAAATCCCTCACTTCCATTTTGAACCTTTTCGAGGGAGTGTGGGTCCAGATAGCTGCAAAGCCATCTTACTAGCTTTTACTCCAAAGCAATTGGGTAGTTTGTTGCAAATTTCCAGTTGAGACTTTATTTGTTCAGGATTGCTTTCACACCAGACAAAGTTGTCCATCCTTGGAATAAGCTCAAACGTCCTTCAAACAACATTATTGAGGGTGATTGGAAATGGGACGGCATGTGATGGAAATGTTACCTCTGAATCTGTCTCCAAATTGGTGGAAATTAAACAATTTCGCAGTTATAGAAGCAACTACAAGTGGGCTTTCCATCATATCCGAATTCGACGCCTTTAGGTGTACTGGAATAGAACATGAGGAAAACGAAATAATTCGTAAGTAAAGATGAATGAGTATAGTTTCATTTTTCAGATCCGCAGTTACTTGATTTTGGCATGGTGTGCCTGAATACTTCATCTTCCAAAATGTTGAAGGTCGAGAATTATCAAAATAGACGGGCTTTAGTTAAGATACGTTCAGATGATAGTCAAGTGGAAATAAAAGGTGAAACAAGTCGCGAGATTCCACCCCGTGGAAGTCACGACTTTGAGGTGTCTCTGTCACCAAAGTCTCCAGGAGTAATTCATGGGTAAGTGAGAAATTGGAAAGACAGATTTTTTGCCATTTTAGAAGGCAGCTAAATGAGTTTATGCATTTTTATGGATAGTACTCTACACATAGAAATGACGTTTTTGCTGAATCATTTATTAATGGGTGTTGTTGCTTGCTTACTATACGATCCAACTCAAATTCTCAATTAAGATTTGAGAACCTTGAACATTGTGCAGTCTAGTGAATCTGGGGACTTTTCAACCAGAAATAACACAACTAACAACTTCTATCTCGTATGCCTCTGATTAGCAGCACTGAAAATAGATGGGCATCACGCTCAACAGTTTCGTCCCACTAAAACATGCTAATTACAAGTTCTAGAGGATGATAAGGACGTTGCAGTGAGCGAGTGGCTTAAGGCTGATAGTTAATATAGTCACTAAGTTAACGGACTGGTGAATACAAAGCCGAAGTCAACGTAAAATGCGCGACATGTTTATCACAAGTGGCGAAAGTGAACATTAAAATAAGCACAAATGCGTAAATGTAAACGGATATGCAAAAAAGAGACAAATTTATCCTTGAGTTCCTGATTTATCCGGTTTCAGCCTTCTTGACCTCCAAGTTGATGGGGCTCCTTTCAATTGCATCAAGGTGGAAGCCCGGGCGGACGTTCCATACTTGGAGATTTATCCGACCGAAGTCTCACTGAAACCGCAAAGAGGATCTACATGCTTGATGTCAGTGGAAGGCCTAAGGGAATTCTTGTGTCTGAAGAATCAGCTAAATGTGCCTGTGCACTTCAGATGGACCTCAAGCAACCAATTGGGTTGTTTGAAAATTTACCCCGAATTAGGCAGGTTATTTTTTTCAACTTAACAACAAGCACCCCTTTTTTCGCCCCGAAAAGTTTGAATTAGTCGTTTGCTCATAATTACACAGAAAACGCCACAGAATTATCGAGTTACTTCAAAGCTATTATAGTGATACGAACAGCAGGTACAATCTTTCCAAAAGTTCCGCAAACTTACAACTTTAAACAAACAGAACCGGCTATTTTTTGTCAAAGAAGATTGGATTGCTTAAATTCTGCATAGATTTTGCCTTTCCCCTTCTTAAGGTAAATACTTTGTTTCTACTTCAATTGGCTTATCTGTTGCGGCAGTGGCAGAAGATTTGACCAATGGCCTTCCAGATGACGCCACCTGCTAGGCTCGCTAAAAGCTTATTGGTGCAATCACCTTGTCTCCCAGACGCCTTGGATTCACCAATTTCGCCAAGTATTTCGATCAATCTCGTAGTTAAATCAGCAGCCTCAATGAATGTTTAAAGCTTAACTATTTGACATGCTCAGCAGAAAACGTAATGAGTTGCGAAACTTCCTTTTTCGGCTTAATGTCCAAAAACCAGTACTTCAGTTTTGACCTTACTTTTGAAACTGCTGTGGTTAAGCCATCGTAACATTGTTGACTTCAAGGTATTGTCGCTCCCAACGCCTGCCAAAACTGTGAAGTCAACTACCGACATTCCTTCAATAAAGGAAGTGTTGAACCGAAAAGAGTTGCTTTCTACCTGTCAGCCTTTCTCAGAACCCCGATCCACTTGGAAGGAGTGACGACACAGGTGACTGTTCTGCTACGTATTCCGCCTCCAATACTGATTTCTACTTCAAAGAGAATTAAACTGGGTGAGGTGCCCTATGGCTTAGAAATTATGCGTACTTTCGAATTACGGAATGTTGGTAGTGGACCGGCTTTCGTGGAATTCCACACATCCTCCGTAGTTGATGAAGTTAACCTTGAAGCTTCTCCAAGTCAAGTTGAAATCAGAAGTCAGGAAAGCGTTACCTTTAAGGTAATAATGACAACCCGCTAATATCTATAAAGTGCTCAGCTTTCATACTTATTTAGACTGATGTTGAGAGGTTGAAGGACTCTTCAGAGCAATGATAACTTTGTTACTGTAAATCAACTACTCCTTGCCGGGGTAAAGGCATAAATTCTTCACAAAAATGAATTCACTCACATCTATTATAGTAAGAGATGTGTCACTTTGAGATTTACAATTCTCCTAGGCACCGATAGGTACTCCTCTTCCGTCTTGCTTGTGCACTTAACAGTCTAATCAACTGTCGCCATTTCAAATGCTTCAAAAATCAGATTGGCTATCTCTTCACAATTGCAGGTAGCGATGATATTAAAACACGTGCCTTTATCATTACATTAAGAACCGTGGCTCACAGAGCCTCCATTCACAACATACGAAATTGCTGCCACACCGTCTTATGCAGTAGATCTTATTTGTCCCTATGTCCAGTCACTCGCAGTGTTACAGACCTGTGCGTACAGGCAGAACACTGCGATTCACCTCGTTTCGTGCGCCTGTATCAGCCGCGCAGCCACCGCACATCCAAACAAATCAAAGTGGTTTCCTTATAAGAGCATAAAAACTCACCAATGTAGAAGCGCAATCCACTTTTGAAACGCCATACTGTAAATGATGATTACATGGTCGCAATTTTCGTCCGTATTTTTCCAATACATCATTGCAAACCTTTGACCAGTATCTCACTCTTCTCTGTGGCTTGAACTGCAATGCTCCGTAAAATAAAAGGCTGCCCATTCTCCTACTCTGCATTGACTGTATTTCTGAACTTAACGGCAAATTTTTTTCAGAAATGCTATCATATAGGCCTGACCACATGGAGCCGTTCTTTAGTATCTCCTCTTCCTGGTTACTTTGTTCCATTTCTAGATAAATTTTCTTGCCTAGCCATTGAACCTTTTAGAACTCCTTAAAACTCTCCGTTTCTTTCGATTTTCGTGGATAGCTAGGGAAGAGCACAGACAAACCCCACTTATGGTGTCCATCAATTAAATTTCACGATCAGTAGGCCTGTGACTTCATCAGTCGGGCAGCTCTTACGTAGGTTTTCTCAACTTACTCATGTACCTCACCAACAAAGACGTCACCTCTAATTCATTCTCCTACGCTTTGTTTTGATGGACTCGGACACTCAACAGTATCCTGGTACAAAAGTACCGATACAACTCCAGCCACATCAGTTTGCCTGCTTTTTGATTTTGTCTCACATTTCATTATTATACGGCCAGGTACCGAATTAACTCAAATAACCTTATTCTGAGCCTGTGTAGTAGCTCAAAATTTCATCCAATTGCACTTCTAAGGAGTATTTACGAGGGTGAACTATGCATTGTGCGTTTATGCAGGACTTTAGCGGTTGCAGCAATAGCTGCAAGCACCACTTGCAGTGTTTAACTGGTCTTAATTGGTTTTGCCAGATGAGATCATCCTTATAAAAGCCGGTAAATGAAATATTTGGGTTGGAAAAACAGTCGTACAAGGAATAAATTCATTGGCAAAACACGAGCTCGTTGTGCCTTGTAGCGATGGGATTGGGATGCATGACAAATCCGTTAATGCTCACCATATTCTGCTGACTAGTATCACGGGAGCGCGAGAAATAGCCATCTTAAAACTTGACAATCAAGGGAGCAAACAGTTGGTTGGTTTTGAGAAGGAAAGAAATTATTCAGCGATATATAAACCTAAAATAGAGCTAGCAATGGCAAAACCACTATTCATTTTTTAGTTGGCTTTATCTGCCCCTTATAACGGTCACTAAAATCGTTTTACTTACCAAATCAATGTATTGCAATACTAAAGGTGACCTGCCTCAGTCGGAAAACTGGCCTCTTCGAAATTCCCATCTCTATACGTCACGCTAATAAGGAAATGATGAAGATAACCGCACAGGGAATCTGCGTATTCCCCAAAATAGAGGTTCACCCATCCCACTTGAGACTAACTTATGTATGTGGTGGCACTAAAGCCCTGGGAACGCCAACGGGAGAAACCGCAAAAGATTCGTTTGCGGTGAAAAATGTTTCATCGGTTCCCGCTCGCATAGATTTTGCGCTTGATGATTACAGAGACTTTAGCGTTGAAGATGAAAGTCCAGGGCTGCTGAAACCGTTCATGTCGAAAAATTACAAGCTCATCTTCAAACCCGAAAAGGTGGGTGTGTTTTCGTAGACAGTGAGTTCACTAGGTTGCTTATCCAACTACATCTTAAATTGTAATGCCTTTTGTTATAAACAAATGGAAAGATTTTGAGGAATTTAGGTTTTAATCTAACCTTTGGTGGCAATCTTATTTCAAGACAAACAGTGATGAGTTAGATCGCCGAAATAGTAAGAGGTTTTTGAAGTTATTTTGGCACAACGCTTGATAAAGAAATAGGCGTGATGCTGAAGTTCTGCTGCTAAAGCAGGTGTCTTGTCAATTTAGGTTTCAAATGTTGGCTTCATGCTCCCACTTCTTGTCAACGGAGAACGCATCAGACCTGTCACTTGTCGGGTAACAGCAACCAGCATCTGTGCTTTGGCCAATGTATTGCCAAGAGTTATTTACGTCCAATATCCACCCTTTATCTCAAAACTACCGGGGGTCATTCAAAAGGTAAATTCCCCAGAATAACCTGTAGCAAATTAGAAACGATAGAATTCAAGCGTAAGTAATTAAAATTTGTCATCTATCATTATAATTGATACCTTAATTTCGACAGCATCTACAGCTATTCTCCACAGTCCAAGCACCAATGCAAGGCCACATCTAAAAATTGGGTTATTTCGAATATTTGCAGGCATTTCAAATTGAAAGTTGTACAAATCAAGAAGTAAGGTGGCGGATTGACAAGAAAAACATACCCCCCAACATATTAATCAAATGCGATGACGACACCTTATGCGGAACTTTAAGAGCTGATAAATCACCGGTCAACTTTCGTATCACTTTAACACCAGGTAACTTCCATCTGCCTTGACTATACAAATTCTAGACAATTCAGACAATCACACTTTGAAATTTCCAATCAGCTTTGAGGACGAGACTGGTCGATCGCAAATTAGCTTTCTGATAATTCAGCTTGAAAGTGTCGAGGTCAAGATGACATGTTATCCTTCACACGTGATCCTTCCACCAATTCCGTCTTGTACGCCCCTAGAACTCGATCTACACCTGACGATTAATTCTGATGAATGTCGATTCCAAATGGAAAACGTTGGCTTTGTTACGTGGCGCCGGAAATGCTTAAAGGAGTATCCATTTTTGATTACTTTTCCACAAGGAAAAGGTAAATTATATGAATTGCACAATTCTATGAATTGTTTTATGCACTTGGGAAATATGATTTATCATACTTAACTTTTGAGTTTTTGAGTTAACAAGCTTTTGTTTTTCTCACTTATAATGCGGAACTTCATTTTATCTTCCAGCGTTCCAGCTGAATTCTGGCTCACAGGACCTGTTTGTTCAGTTACAAATAAAGTCCTCTCAGTTATTCGCCATTTCCAACCGACCCCAACCACCTTGCCTCTTATTTATCGCTAAGTCTATAGGAGACGACGTCAAACTTTGCCTTTATGCCTGTGTACCGCTTGTATTCGCGACAGATGATAGCTGTTTCAGTCTTATCCACTTTAACTCGCTTACAAACGTGCAAGTTACTTAGTCTACTTATTCGTGTTTCAGTAGAATGCGATGCAAACGTCACATTTGCATGTCTTTAGATCCGGACAACGGTTGATGGCATATCAAGAGGAATTGAGCTCGAACACTAGTCGTGTAGTAGAGCGATGGCTCTGTCGTTATGGTTTTCCTGGAGGTGTGCGTAAACTAAATTTCCCCATCGATTTTCAACGGTAAATAGTTTAATTTAAGGCTGTCAATCCAACTGTGATAAGTGGATATTTAATGACCTCTTTAGTTGTTTATCTCTCCACCACATCCGACTGCAAGAACAACATCAAAAGAACGATCAGGTGATTCACAATCTAGACATCCTGATTGAATGTTTGACTCATATGACGGGCCTCTGGAGTCTGCATGGAGTACCAAGATCCCTGACTCTACCTATCAGTGACACCGCTACTTGTATTGGAGCACTTTACAATCATCACGCAGCTTTGATTTGCTTTGCTGAAAGGTAACTACTCAAGAAGAGTAAATAGACACTATCAGTCTGAAAGAGCAGAGAAAGTGGAAAGACCAATTATGGCACACAGATTCTTCCTTTGTCATGAAGAATCTTCGCTTGGGCCATTTAAGTTTAATCTGACAGTAACCACAGTACACTGAACTAGTTAAGTACTTTTCCACCATAGTGAGATAGGCAGATAGAGGTGATAAGCCCAACACTTTGACATAACTTATTTTTATGCTCTTAATTAGTCAAGGAGGTTTTGTGGGTCACATCGCACCGGAGCACCTGATGACTTATATCGATTATCTCGATTGGATACGCAATGGACGTCCATGCGGGTGTGATGACCTTTTCAATGTGGATATTCCAGACAGGCCAGCACTAGACGGTGTTGCAACTACTCCAACGGTTATACTTAGCAATCCCGATGGAAAAGAGTGTTTACCCTACCCCAGGCCGCCGATTCTTGACAAAGAGGTCTTCGAAAGAGCTTCGCAAATAGCTTGGACGGATCTCTTTCTTCAGCTACTGAAGGTAAATGCTTTCACCCAGTTTCGTATTCTTTCTCCAATAGACCTTGGAGGTTGGTGAAGGAACTGAGGCTAAATTACTAAAGTGGATTAATGAATATGCGACACTTGGATGGACCCATTTATGTGAGGCAAACACTCAGCCTAATATATCTTCGTCAATTTACCTCCCTTGCCCCAAAGTGAGGAATTTTCACAAAGATCTTGCAAATGGTTTGGCATTAGCTGCTGTCATCGCAAGTCAGGCTCCATTTGTGGTGGGTAGCTTTTGAATTTGGTCGAATCCATCTCTATCCCTTTTTTATCATTCCTAGAATGTGGAAGTGCTATCCAAGATTAATTTGGATCCAAAAAGTCCTCAGCTCCAATTTCATAATGCTATTCAAGTAGTCAAAGCGCTGGAGTTCATGCGATTGGATGTTGACCTCACTCCCGATGACATAGTCAATCCAAACGTCATACATATGACACTGGTTCTGACTAGACTCTATCGTCTTCTCCCGGAGTACGAGATCAAGTCCACGATATCTTTCGCAGGTTAAGCAGTGTTTTCTCCTGATATGTGTGATCCTAATATCTAGGCAACTTACGAACACGTGTTCTAAAAGATCTGAAATTGACTAATCCGACTAATCAAACATTGCGATACCAATGCTCTTTCGTTGGCAAGAAAGCCAACTACTTTAGATTCAAGGGGAGGATAAATGACATCCAAGTGACTGAGCTAGAGTTAGAACCAAACCGAACATCCATTTTGACCCTGACTTTCACGTATGTAAAGCGCTCTTCCTTATCTTTCATTTGATTGGTACATTTTAATGCGCGATGTTTCACACCAGCCAATCAGTTTAAAGATGGGTGACTATTAAACTAGTGAGGAATCTAAGTGCTTTTGCTTGTATTAAATAAGTTCTGTTCCTTTCTTATCCGTTTCCAGAGTTTCTTCTCTCCAGCAGTCTGAAGCACATCTTCTTTTGGTGGCACAAAGAGCTTATATTCCACGGGGTGCAACAATGGTGTTTCGACTCATTGGTGAGGCAACTGGGATGAAATCAGAAGTAAGAAGTTTTTTTTAATGCTCAGTCGAGATACTTTTCGAAGTCCGGTGATCTGAAAGGGATAGAAAAATAGTGTGGGATTTTCTAACGCTGTTATACCTATGCCACTCCTGTTTTCCAGCCCTCTTAGGCTAACATCAGGGAATGAGCAGGGAAGTAGTATAGCATTCCCTTAGCCAGTTAGTTTGCTGTACAGGCTTGATGATACATGTTTAACCTTACCTCTTTTGAGGAATTATAACTAACTACAAAAGCTGCAGAAACATCAGGTTCGGAGGGGCGGGTTTTAGTAAAATGTTCCAAACATTACGTCTGCCCCTGATTAAACCACTGGTAAGTGACTTAGAGATAAGTTCATCACTTTTGGGCAGGTTCTAACGCCTGTTTATAAAAATTATAAGCGGAAAACTTTAGAAGATGTCAACCTACACTGCGCCAATCGAAATTCAAATGGGAAACGCATCAATGATTGGCTGAGTTAATAGCAGGTTGAATAGTGGTGCGGAAGACCGCGAGCATGTAAATGAGTGAAAACAAACGACGGTGACAAACAGGTATCAAGCTTTGAGATGGCACAATTTAGTCAGCCATTGGTAAGCATTACACTGTGGCAAGATCGCACACGTCAGGTTGTGTGCCTGATAGACGGCTCAGCCTTACCTCAGAAGAGGACGAAGAATCAAATTCACATCCAGTCAGCTCATGTGCTTGCCTGGACGTCTGCCTCTGCCCGTCGTTTGGTCATCTAGGATGCCTCTCCGGCGTCGAGAGTTTGGCGTACTGGCCGTTTGCATTCAAAGCACTGCTGTAAGCGGATGCGTGTGTTTGCAATATGAATTTGCCCACAATTGCTCTTCGTGACATCGAAGGCACCAGTGGTAACCCACAAACTCTCTGCTCATCCATTGCATGACAGTCTCGCCAGTATTACTAAGTGTGGGTGACGCACTGTGTGCTTCTGCTTTATTTAAAAAACTAAATAAACTGAGGAATTGATCGTGGATGTGGCTCATTTTGTGCTTCCAAATTTGTTTCAGGAAGTATATGACTTCAAGACAACCTGCTACCAGGCCATGGTTGGAGCAATCCCAATAAGGAGTCCTTTTAACGCAACAGGTCATTTCAAACTTCGGCTTATGGAATCACCTCCAACTTGCCTGGACATGCCTCAGGGTTGTCTTCGTGGTTTCACGTGTCGGTTATCAGAGATAGTCTTGCATTCACAGAGGGCGACAAATGTGGAGGTCGCTTTTCATCCCTTCAGTGTTGGCAAATATAAAGGACAACTAGTGTTTTCAAGCGATGATTTAGGGGACTTTACTGTCGAATTGAGGGGCAATTCCGAAGTCCCCATGACGATCTCTCCCGTTAATGAAGGTATGCCTTATATGAGAGGATCTCAACGCCACTATTTCAACCTGTTTTCATACTTAGCATCGATTACCAACGGAAAAATGGTACCAGAATCCTACCTAATTTGAACGTTTTGTTTCTTTCAAAAGGCTGCAATCATCTTTAATTCCAAATTCTTTATATTTCCTAACTGTCGCATCTTATTTATATAAGAAAACTTGACATTGCGCGTCGCGCAAAGGTGACAAACTGTCGGGGTTAAATTATAGGCAGATAAGTTCGTTGGTAGTAAGAGAGACTCAGTAATCACAAGTAGGTCACTGTGGGCAGTCAACAGCACCAATTTATTCAATCAGAGCTCTGCTCTCCTTTTGGCCGCTTTGCAATGTTCTTTAACAGTAAACCGTTTTAAAGTAGTAAGGGAGTATGCTTATTTAATGGTTATTGGGTAGTTGGAAGCAGGAATAATGACATCTGCGCGATCGTTGTCAATGCCATGCTAAAGTCTGACGAATCCTGCAATTCTAAAATCGACACGCTGCATTTCTGGACTAGATGAGGTCTTCAAATTTTGCTGTCCAGTTGGTACGGAGCATCATGTGATTGTGCAGCTTCCGTCAGAGAATTTGGCGAGATATTCAGCTATGCAGTGGGTAGTTGGGTACTGCCTTCCACCATATGAAGTGGAGAGAATTAAAATTTCAGGAAGTTTTTGTGGTGCGGTGTCAAAACTGCTGCGTTTCAAGGACCTCGATCCCTCAGGCGCGGTAAGTAGATAAGTTAAGTGTGATTTATGGTGCGCAAATAATTACCAACCATCTTTATTACTCCTTTCAGAAAATGACTTGTTTTCAAATTAAATGTGATTCCCCAATCGTGAAGTTTCCGCAAAGTCTTGACGTGGATCTTGAACAAATCGAGAGTGAGTGTTGTTGGAGTGCAGTGCGTGACTATTTCACTTCGTAGAAGTCTCCGTTTTTTGTTTATCGAAAACAGGATCTTCTCGATATGTAGACCTTCCCCTTTGCATTTTCTGTCCCAAAACGGGGAACTATCATATCAACGTCGTCCTTAGTGGTGAAGACGATCTTCGTCGTTTTATGATTGAATGCATCGCTTCCGAAGACACCACTATTGATAACTCTGCACTTGTCCTTAATGCTGAGAGAGCTGTGGATGAGGAACGATTTACCGCTGATCCAACTGTATTCGTAACGGAAGATTTTGAAAAACTACAGCGTCTCTCCGACCAGGAGGTAAATTACAGCTTTAAAGAATAAAATTACAACTATAATTCTAAAAGCTTTATTATGTAAAAAGCCTACGGACGCTGATTTGGCTATTTATCTAATTTGATGAATTCATTAAAAGGGGGCAATTAATGGCCTTAACACTTGGCACTTGTTAAGTACCAACGATACAATTGGCTTGTCCATGATCCATCAAGGCATCAAACAATTTGCGCAACCAATCAATGAGTAATTGCAATCGAACTGTTTTGTCATTGGTTGTTTCAATAACATGGTATCAGTTACGTTTTTAGGGTCTTGGAGTCTGCCTCTATGCTGGAAGAGTCGAGATCAAATGCCAAGTTGGTGACTGCACTCACAAAACTAGTCAATTCGGCAAACATGACCTTCTCATTTTTCTGCCTAAAAACAAATTTTCGAGAGCGCAGTCATTCCTGACTGAAAGTGATTTTCCAACAGATATTTTTGCATCCGATACTCGGGTAATCTCAAAACCTAACTATCGAGGGCGTTGCCGCATTACCATACCATTAAAGCGTCGGGCCTACATTTTTGGAAGACTTTTGTTCAAGGAAGACTTGGTGGACAGTAGGTAAGGAATGGGCTTTAACTTTGTGCTTTCTGAAATCTCATCGACTAATTAAGTCACACATTCACCTTTTATTTAATCCCGCTTAAGGGACTTGAGTTTAACCCGTCTACTCCATTAAGTCAGTTCAGCCTCGTCTCAAAGGTTGAGAACATTCATCTCGAACGTTAACTGCATAGTCGGTGTGTTAGGTTAAAACGGAACAAGCCGTCTGAAACATGTTCTGAGGAGTGGCTTCATCTTGTCCATATGTTGCTCTCCAAACACCAATGCCGCCGGAATGAGGAAGATTATCACATAGATTATCGATGTTGTATTTAAACTCAACATTGAAACATCGGGTGTGCCTTGAGACCAGTGGGAAAGTGAAGGGAACGTTGCAGATCTCGCACGTCTTTCAATGACACCAAATGACAGTCCGACTTTGGAGGAGATTAATACTACAGTTTTCCACTTGTCGATTTAAAAACCAATCGTTGCACTACCCTGTACCCCGAAAAGTTTAGTTGCAGTAAAGTATTAAAAGTTGCATCTGTACGCTTGAAATCTTCCACTTGGTGAAAGAAAAGTGATGATTTTGATGAGGACAAGCGCATTTTATCTACTTCACTTGTGTTTCCTGCTTAAAATCTTTCAGGTTTGGTGCATCATGTTGGTACAATTAATCACTTCCATAATAGCAAAAACTGGGGCAAACAAATGTCTGCACTGTTGGAAGCTCGACTTCCATATTTTCAAACATTCCCCATCCGACTACCTGATTTCCGTTAGTATTTAACACAGAATGTAGACAAATGTCAAAAAAATATAACCTTGAGGTAGTTACACCTTGTTGAGCTTTTCTGCAACCAGCTGTCTCCTGTATGTTTGAAAAAGGCTGATAAAAAAATATTGTTGGGACCTTAGACAAGCGAAGGAACTACAAATGCGTCTCCTCTACGAGGTGGACATTTGCATAAAACCAGGTAGGTTTTAAATGACCAAAAAAGATCTGTGGTGAACGACCTTTAAAGTGAGTGGAGAGGGCAGGGTCGTACATCTTTTTTCAGCACCCCCCATCCAACGACTCGAAGTTATTTGTCACTGCCTCGAAGTCAACAAAATTGTTATTCCTCTAAATTTCTCCACTCAATTGCCTGGTGTTGGTCAGCATCTACAAGTGAATTTGGAAGGCTCCAATCTCACAGGTCCAAATTTCACTGAAGACGCTTCAATTTACACTGCTGAATATCGGCCAACTTGCCGAGGAAAAGCGAAAGCCAGGTGAGGAGCTCCATAAGTAAGGAACTATGTATTTCTGTTTTGAAATGAGCTTCACTCCGGCCGAGCTACAGTCTTGCACAACCGATGAGACCAAGGTCTCGGCACAGCCATCCAATTTCCCGTTTATAATTGTGATTAAGAAATCCAGAGCGTTCAGGTAATCAAGTGCCATGAAAGGAGCAAAAAGTGGGCTGCCTTTACCCTCAGCAGCCACCTGATGATGCGCTATTTCTGCTCTGTCATAAGTCAGTTTATAGTGAACGCATTTGGGATTTGAAATGCTCATTCTTTTTTCCTTTTGTTTTAACGTTCTTCATTCAATTTTTTAGCATCATTTTCTACGACTCAAACTTGGGTGAATTTTGGGTTGATCTGACACTGGTGACAGAGTCTCCCTTGCCACAACTTGCTTCTCCTTGGCGGTGCGAATTGGGCAGGTGGGAAAAATTTTTGCCGCCTTTATTTGTCTAGGAAGTATTTAGGCGTAGTGGAAATTGGGAATCCTTCGAGGAAGTCCTACAATCTTGCCATTGAGGTTGCCAATGATGAGGTGTACGTAATTGAGTCCTACTCGCTGCAGGAAGGGGGCGAAGTGATTCCTCTCCATGGGACCAACGTACCTCTTCCGGCTTCAAGTAACCTCTACTTGAACGTCACTTTTCAACCTCAGGAGTATGGACGGTATCTGAATGATGGCGAAATTACACTCAAAAGTGATGAGGTATGTTATGGCTGGGTGGTGAAATAATTCGCAAAATTTAAACGAGTTCATTGCGTAGATAAGAGACAGTGGTCCATCCGAGCATTAGATGTTCCAATGAGTGGTGCACAGACCGTTCGTTAGAAGGAAGCTTTCTTTCTAAGATTGATGTCTGTTAGCCAGCAAACAATCCCAAGGCTATAGCAAATCTCACCGATGCCTTCTCATCCCTCCTATTCAACTCCTATCCGATCTGCATAGTGTTTCGCGGTTCGAGGTATTCCTAAATTAAATATTGTGCACCACAGTCGGAGGAGGGTCTACCATTTTAGACAGAAGCAGCTGCTGCGAAACTCCCTCATCTACATTCAACCAATGGTATTCCTTCACTGATTCCCGTTGCACTCTGTTTGAGCTTTATGACCCTCCAATGTAGCACCCCAATAAACATTTTTGTCTGTTTTTACAAAATAAGTTGTCAAATATGTAATTCTGCCATATTTTGCGGTCTCTACGAGGGTCATTTTTTGTATAAACTAGTTGGGTGAGCTTCGCATTCAATTGCGCGGTGAAGGATGTCTGCCGACACGGGGTAGTGAAGTCGCTGTTACTTCCGAAGTTGGAAAAACTCAGCTCTTCAATGTTCCTTTCGCAAATCCCTTTCCTTACCCCATTGTCATACACTGTGCCCTTGAGGCGGTTGATTCAGTCTTCGACGGGGAAAAAGGAAAGGCGTTCGATGCCTTTGACATCAGAGGCGAGCGGTGAGACATTGACTACTCTGCACGTAGTTCACCGGATTGGTTACTTCGCGAATATCAGCAACGTTTTTCTCTGTTAAAAGGTTTTTTTCCAGAGAATTCATCCACAAACCACTTAAGTAGGGTTAAATTGGGTTTGGATTTTAGCCTGTTAACGCCTAATTTCTTCGATTTTTGAAAATGTTTAACAATAGCCATATGTTGTAAACGTGAGTATCGAATGAGTTTATAAAACTTTCATTAGCCTCCTTAAAAATTTTCATAAATGATGAAACATAAATGGCGAAATGGTATCTTTGGAACTTACTAATTCTCTTGCAGGTGCGCAAGTCTCCTAGGAAAGCAAAAGATGGAATTCCACTTGGCATTTTTGCCATCTTCAATGCACCTCTACAAAGCTCGATTCAAAATCAACGCCAGGAAGGCAAATCCACAAGACGGTGGACGATGGGAATCGGAGGAGGCGGTAGCTTGGGTGAAACTGCTGAGGGTAAAGTGGAAAGGATTCATTTTCAATGGCAACAATTAACATTACTTTTTTGAGGCTTGGGAACGCAGAATCAGCATATTCCAACTGAAGGATTTGTTGAATGCCTGGTCGATTTCCTTGCAGTTAAGTGGCTTATTTAAAAGGCCGGGGGTTAGAGGGTGATTCAACACAACGTAATCCGAGGGATGATAAATACAGAAGGGTTGTGTTGATGTGGATTTGACTCATCGAATTCAGTTGACCTAGTTGACCCCTTTCCAGGGTCCTAAAGGGGCTCATTTACTCTCCCGTTATTCGTAAAAATGGAAGCAAGTTATTATCTAGGGCACCCCAACTCTTCGTGGAAAGTTAGAGCTATCACTCAACGATCTTCGACATGAACTTCTGAATCCTCGTGAACAACCAAAATCGAATCAACCTTCTCTCCTCAAGGAGAAAGCTGGAACTTCAACATCAATCAAACTGCACTTCAATCTAGCTGGCTTTGTTCAAAGTCCAGATGAAGACCTGCTCTTCAACTGGAAGTTTTTAGTTGATTCCTGTCATGGTGATGCTCTCGTGGATGCAGATGCAGTGATAAAGAAAGCCATTATCTTGGATCAAACAAATTGTGGCTTTATAAATCCCTCCGATAATGTTCCTCATCTTGAGCTTGCTGGAGCTTTCAGACCAACCAGATCCTTTAAGTAAGTTATGTTACTTTCCTTATAATTGTTTTTATTTTAAATTACGAAGCTAATTAGAGGTGAGAGTTTATCGGACTCCATTCCATCACTCCCTCCGTTTTTCTGCTTACACGCCTTTAAAAGTCTTTTGCGAGCTGTTACCGAATGTGTCCGGAAGACTTTAATATCGTTTGGAGAGTTATAGGTGGAGCAGAGAAGCAAAGCTTCGTACCCACTCTCATCTCCAACAGAAAGGAAGCGGTCATCCTCCTCCTAGCTCACCTACACTCTGACCCACTACGTCTAGCTGTTTTACAAAAAGTCATCTGTCTTGAACACATTCATATCGTAGCTGCCGACGAGTAGGTACACTCAAGCTCTCAGTATACATTTTATACGCTGTGGATGAAGGCGTTCGCATACGCTGGTCGGACAGCCATCCATTTGGGCCTTAAGTGATGAATGCTACTAGTGGTTGAGGAGCATTACAGTGGGAGAAAGTGCCCATTTCTCACCACATCTTACTCGAAAGTTTCCCTAAACTGAAGCAAGCAATATTCTTTACCTTTTATTGCCAATCATTGTAAAGCACTCAATTTCTAACTTTCTGACTTATTACATTATGTCTTTATTCCTTTCTCGATTTTCTCTAATATAAGTGTGATCATGGATGTTGTAGATACACGATCCTTCGAAAAACCGACCACAAACAACTACAGTCACAAAGAAGAAAGGAAACTCTAAATGACTTGCCAAAAAATAAGGAACAATCGGGCGTCTAAAGACGTCAGCACATGCGTTACTTTACGCTGATCTTATGGTGATCGACTTGTCCAAGCAATTGGCCAAGTAATCCGGTCCCACCTGTCCAAGCATCTGTGTTGTCGTAGTGTCAAGGTCGCGGGGCCCTTCACGAGTTATTTAGCCCTCAGGCGAGGGCATGCCATTCGTGTAAACATTCATCAAAAGGGGGGAAACATGTCGTGACCCTCTTTAGTAGGGGCTAAGCCCAAAAAGCATGAAAGAGTCATCGTAATCCAACAGACAGCAGTAACAACGGCATGGTATCAATGATGCAAATTATGGTCTTGTGAAAAAATACTTTGGAAGGGATGCGTAAAATGACAGGCAAGAGAGTCATTTTAAAAGTGGAGGTTGAAAATTAAAAAATGACTGAATCAAAGTTAAACGCTATTAGACAGTGAAATTTGCCTTTTTCTCATAGGTGTAAAGTATGCCATCGCCAAAAAGTGACAACAGTTAAAGATGGAGGCGTTTTTTTTTACAGAATCGATTCGACTCTTTGTATCAATTCAAAGGCCGGTGGCATGTGGCTCTTTCCGATTCGCCTCGAAGCAACATTAAATGAAAAGGTAGAAAGGAGACTAGTTTTCTCTCCTCAGGGTTTGTGTAAATCCGACAGCAAGATATTACGATTGGATAGTCGTGATGAGTAAGGTCTCATGGCTTTACTAGTAAGGTTTTCGTGACTTCTAGAGCTCCTGCAAAGTTTAAAGCTCTCTTTGCCAAATCTGGTGCCGGTTTATTTTCCATCAACAAGACGTCTGGACTGCTCCCCGCGAAGGGTTCAGGATTCTTCAATTTAGTTGTGAAATGTACTCGAAAAAGCTATGGCAAGAAAACTGATGAACGCCTTATCATTCAGGTAGATACATTTATTGTTAATATTTGTGCCCACTGATTTGTCAATCAGAAGCGGGATATAATGAAATCTTAAATTTAATACCAGTAAACAAACTTCCCAGAATGAAGAGCATCAATGAGTCGCCTTAAATCAAATAACCAAATCCATTTTTTACTAATAGACAAATGATGAAATCCAATTTTGGAGACCTTAGCTGCGCTGGACGCAGATTACAGGATTTGGACACCTACCTAAAATGCAAACACAGCAGGCCCTATTCTTAAATGGCTAAGCGCACATGGTCCGGTTTAGTTCCTTAATCCTATTCCTCCAATTTCTAGCTCTTGGGTGGTGCAGTCCCAAAACGACTTCGTTGATGTTGAAGCTTTTGCCTTCCCTGTTTCCCTTTTCAGACTCCAACTATGGAATGGATTTATGAACTCAATGCGGAGGCAATATCTTAAGCTAGGACCAAGCATTACTAAGTATGGAGATAATTCCTTGTTCTCAAGCTTAAAAATAAAGCTGACAAGTTGAAAAATAGCTTGTGCCTTTTGGTTCCTTGAGGGGAGGGACTAATGGTAGTTGAAAAAACGCACCAAATACGATCGAAAGATGTACGCGGTGAAGTTGCATTAATCACTCCTCAGCTTCTTTGTCATTGGTCAATTAATGACCAATCGCCTTCCAACGGTGTTTAAATGCGCCGCATTGATTTTTGAGTCAAATTGTCATTCTGATTATGTTGTTGTTGTTGCTGCTTGTGGTAGTATTTTTGCAACTTTCTGGCTCCGTAACAAGCGGCATCAGCAATTATGAATGGGGTATCTGTGAAGACTGTATCGGAGGTGGCGTGACTTGTCGCATTTTTATTCGACAACTGCAAAAAAATGCATTATCCAGACTCAACCCCTGTCCCAATGACTCTGGAGAGTATAGCCTCAAAATTGAAGAATTAGATGATGGCTATTATCAGTGTGCTAAAACACCAACCTCCTTTTGCATCTTTAGTGAGTTCAAATTACCAGTTTATCACCAATTACCTTCTTTATGAATCCACCCCATCTATTTTTGCATTTGTTGGTCTGCCCATCACTGCTGATGTAATGCAGTGCTAAATGGAGTATCACATATGGCAGTAGAAGCAATATGCATTGAAACCTGAAAAGACCGTGAGTGACAAGTAGTTTTTGGAAACAATACACCACGTGTTTGCACTAATTCTTCTGATCAGCTCCACTCAAACCTTTTAATTTCGTAGGAAAGGAAATTATCGCCCGAATTTTTCTAAAGAAGCCCTTGTATGCATATGCATTCTTATTTTGCGAATTCCAGGCCTCGAAGGCAAAATTGAGCTGCGTCTTAGCGCACAAAACTTGTCCTCACAGATGGAGGTGTTTGTGTACATATATGTGGGTCATATCAACTCCACTCATCATCGTCAGTTGTGGAGAAAGTGGATAGACGACGGGGTGCTGACCCTAGGTACTGAGAAGATCAATCCCACTATCATAGTGTCTGGTAATGATGGTAGTGGACCTTACAATCAACTTGTCCGCGTTCCGTTTGATCACGCTGGTTCACCTACTGCTGTTACAAACTTGATTAGCAATTTCTACGAAGTATCCAAGAACAGACTGACAATACGCGACGGATTCTGTGGCGAATATCGCGTGTATGGCGTCAGTGCCACGGTTAATCAAACGTTTGATGTCTACATCAAGAGTATGTTAACCAACTTTTAAACTATGTAAAAAGATTTCCGGAAAAGTCAACCTACAAAAGCCCCTACAGATGTCTGTATTGGCTTAGTAATACTGAGCCGAGCAAAGAAATAGCATGAGAGAATTAACCAAATTCGCCAGCTCATCGACTGGGACATTATGCATAAATTTTGTTTTATATTTCAGACTGTAGCTGCAAGTTTCACGAGGAAGAGCATGTGGGGAAGATGGTGAGCATTCAAGACTACTGTGACCTTTTTACCAGAGTCGAATTTACCCTTATGTTCGCTGATGTTAATGGTACAACGCGCTGTTCCGTGGAGAGTCGCCAAGACTTAGTATGCGCGAAGACGAGGTCAAATCGCTTCAAGATAGTGTGTCTCAAAGACGACCTCGGCATTCCTGAGAACAAGAATCGCAGCCTAACAAATGTGGTTTTGCGAATCGACAGTGAAAAATGCCTCCTCCGACATGTCTTTAGGATCCCAGAACTTGGTCTGCACATTTAAAGTTCTTTAAGTCACTATCTGATAGAATACGCAGACATGGAATTGCGACTCACTCCTCATCTAAACTCCTACAACCCACGAGACACGGAGGTGATTATTCAAGCCTGTTTGCGCACATATTGCTCAAATAAGCATCTTCATTGTCAAGTCCGGGATCCTACAACCAATCAGCCAATCATGACATTGAGATCCTCATCTCCCAAAGTGTACCTCAAATTGAACGACCTCGTGTGCTTCCAAAAAGTCCTTTTAGCCTGTAGAATACCAGATCAGAAAAACAAACAGATGGTTTCTGAAATATCCCTTGATCGCCTTATGCAATTTGAATTTCCGAGGGGCATTATTCAAGTAGACTCCACAAACAGGGTAAGTGAAAACATTATCATTTATCTTCTAAACTGCTGCTCCATTATCAAGGAGCTGCAGCCGTTTTGTATGCCGGATGCACTTTTTCGCTGAGGAGCTACAACAAAACTGTCTGAAACAAGTGAATGCATTGTGTGAAGGAATACCTTCATACTAGAGATGGGCGAAATAGTGGATCAGCCTATCAGAAGAAGGTGATGCTCTGGGAGGACAACCTAGAATATTACAAGTAATGAGGACTTATTGAATCTAGAATGGGAGGGTAAAGGATGCGAATCCTGACTCATCGCCACCCTTTCCAATTCCGTTGAGATTTCTCCAATAGTCATGTCACCCTACCACTATATGCTCAGACGCAAAATTTGCATTGAAAAAGGGCTCCGCGAGAAAGAGCAATGACTGAAGCTTGCAGCTCCGTCGATATTGTAGGCCATGTCTCGATCCAGCGTTCTGTGCTGGTCTAGTTGTTGCTCCCAAGATCATCACTGGCAAGTGCACAATCGTCTAATCACCACACAAAGTTGCATTCCATTCATGTGCACTCAGTTCGCCTTCACAAGGAATCTATCAATACCTTACAACTATCACCTCGCATAGGCGACACAGCATCTGCCGCATTTGTAAACAAACAAAGAACAAGTCCTCTTCATTTGCTCTGCCTCCACCAAATAGACATTCAGTGTGTTGGGCCCACAAATGACAAGAAAGCCTTTCACCCGAGTGCAGGATATCAAATGTTTCATACTCGGTAGGAGGCTAACTCTTCAATCTAATGGTTTCATCGACGTTTCCGCAGCTGCCTTTGGAAAGCATTTAGTGAAGTGTCAACTCTATGACTGCAAATGGGAGTTTACGTTGGATAACATTCGACCGGGGCAAAATGGTGCTTATCAGTAATATCACCTCTTGCTAAAGTTGTAATGGATCTGATATGTCCTTTTTTCGTAGATCTCAAGGGACCCACTAAGAAGACGAACTTACGGCCATGGCTTGGATTCAAAGCTATTCGTATTATCATTATAGTGGTACTCTTTCACTCTGTACTGTTTTGGTACTTGAGCATGATTGTTATTTTATTCATACATCATGCAAAAAACGACAGAAGGCTTGCTTCAGCTCAGCAGTGGCGCCGAAATGTCCACCTGAATGACACAATCCCTCCAGAATATCCACCGGTAATCAAAAACTGACATAAGATCATGTTAATAAAAAAGGTAGTAGAACGAGGCTTAAGGCCCAAATTTCCGTATTTATTCCTAAACTACTCGACCAATCAGAATAGTGGATAAAAACAAGTAAACCAATCGACACAGTGCCAGTTGAAGGTAAACTATCCGTAAGAATGCAAAACTGTGTACTTGAGCACAGCCCATAACCCTTATCCAGTTGAGCCATCGCCGTAGTCTACACCTATAATTCACCCGAGTCCCAACCGGTCTATTTCCCTTTCAGAATTTTGTTTCAACGGTGACACTCGGAAACGATTTGATTGCACCTGGAATAAGTTACAAAGTGGAGGAACTGCTCAAGAACTTCCAGGAGGTTTTGCACCTTAGAAAAGAAAACGAGAACCACCACTATCACCGCAAAACCTAAGGTCCTTGTTTGCCTTCATGAATAAAATTTGCGTAAACTTTACCCTGTTGAAACTTTATCCCAGTTGAAGACTCAAAAGGTTTCCTGCTGCGGAATAAGGAGTGAACGTTTGGAGTCATAAGACACGAGAAGGCAATTGATTGAGTAATACAATATTTTATACATAAAAACTAGAAAGTGATAAGCAAACACTATCAATCCATTGGCTGTGCGGTACATTGAAACCGAAGCCAAGTAAGGAAAGGGGATTGGTTAGTGTTGCGACCATTTGATGGTCTTCAAATCCACTCCCTCCTGATACATCTCCCACAGAGGACTGAAATGAGGCGAAAAAAGGAAGGAAAAAGATGCGAAAAAAAAATGGGAGTGGTTTCGGATGAATAAATTGTCATTGTCACCTAAGGCAAATCGAGTAAATACGGGATAAACCTGACGTCTAGGAAAAGGGTGGTCCAGGCTAACAGATGAAAAAAAAGTATGTTGATCCCTGCTCGGAAGTAAGTCAATAAACTCGATTGTTGGAGGAAAAAAATGTGAAACAGACCTGGTTCCACAGAAAACAACAAATTGATGTAAGGAAGACATGGTGACCTTTATGGAGCGCAGGGGGCTAAATGCGTCAAGCCTCGGATTAGAAGCAGTAACCGACTTAAGCGACAAAAAAGATCACACTGACTTGAATAGGAGACAGTAAATCAGGCAGATGTATGCTAACAAAAATTTGAGTTAAAATAACTCAGTAGATAGAGGGATAAAGTCATGATGAGATAGTGGAGGCGGTAAATGCACTTAAATTCGAGTCTACCATTACTCCATTCCTACTTCCAAAAAAAATTTTCCGAAGCGTCCATAAGGTGAACAATTCGTCACTGCTTCAGCTACAAATCAAATAAATTAGTGTTGGGCTCCAATTGTCGCAGTGGCCTGAGCCTTGGACATTGCGGCCACCGAAGTGACCGGAACGTCTAGGTTAACAATCAACGCTTGCGCAAATGGGCTCAAAGAGTGACGGGCACGTATGCTAAACGTACACTTCATCTGTCAAATGAACAAAGTCGTTAGTTGTGCAAAAAATATGCTAAACTCTCTTTAAAGAGGAAATCAATAGCAGTAGGGAAGTTACAGAGGCTTCTTGTTGATGAATATTATATTTTACTTCACTTATTGGGATCTCCTATCAGAACGGACCTTCGCATTCCAGCAACGCAATTACCATGCTCAACTTGTCAATGAGCCCATTTGTACAGATTCCACACCTGCCAGCTACCACTGCTAGTGTTAATTTACATGTATTTTGAGATGAAGAGCTCTCATTCCTCAACAATGGTCTACCTCTTCTGATGATAATTTGCCTTTTACATGGTAATGGTGCCGGGTAACGCATGTCTTACCTACATTTCCATTCGTTGATTTTCCCTAACAGAAGCCTATACAATACTTTAGAGCACATGCTTTAACCACATTTATTAATATCTGTTCTAGTCTAGCCTTAGGTTTTCAAGGCAATCAAAGCGAAGAATCTAACACAAGCCATATGTCTAGCACAAATAAAGCATTCGATTAAAAACCGAAATGGAAAAAAGAAAAATGAACGGACAGACCTCATTTTCCTGAGACGGTTAACGTGGTTAACCACTTCCTGGACGGTGTAATCGACCTCCTCTTCAGTAGTGAAGCGTCCGAGACCAAAACGAATGCTAGAGTGGGCCAGATCCTCATCTGTCCCAATGGCTCGCAAGACGTAGGAGGGTTCCAGGGAAGCCGAAGTGCAAGCACTGAAAGGGGGAATAAACGTTGAATAATGCTTAAAATGTATCGAGCAAGGATCGGAGGATGAAGCAGGTGAACTAACGAGGTTTAGCTGCTGACGGAATTACTATTAGAGCTTTAGCGATCTTACCTTTAGGTTGGTAACAGCCACTTCCAAGTGATACGATATACTCATTCCACTCCACCTTATTAAATTGTGATAAAAGATAAAGCGAGGATAAAAGTGGAGCACAACTCTCAGATACTAACCTAGGAAATTGCTGACGATATTGACTATCGCAAGAAGCGTTACCAAGGGCACCAACTGCATGACCAGCATCAAGTGAGAAAAAACGAAGTATCCCAATACGTATTAAGGGGCCGAGGGCAAATAGCCGCGTGCTGCCTCCACCGTTCACTCGCGCTCTCAACCCTCACATTAGACGACCTTACTTCTGAACTATTCCACACAATCAAACACGTCTACAGGCATAAGCATCTTCCTTATGCAACATCAACCAAAAAACCGTCAAAAATCAATATGCAGGTCTTTGCCCTCTTAGATAGGCATTATATATTTTGCCAGCTGATATATGAAAATCGTTTAAATTGCAGGATTGCCCAAATCTATTTGTTGCCAGTTCTCCAATCTACCTCTACCTACACACAGTAATATGCGAGTAGGTGTTAGGCTAGCATTACATAGTACAAAAGGAAAACACCTCCAATTACCTAATTAAACAAATAAAGAAGGAAGACACTTCAAAACCCGTTTGCAATAACACAATTTACCCTACTCATTTTGCGAGAAAGGGTGTTTCAACCAACCATGAAAATACCAACATGGCCAGGTGATCATATATAGACCTGAGTGGAAAGCTATAGGCGCAGTAGTTTAAAGGAATTACTGATAGGCTCTATGGCCTTACATTCTAAGGTGGCGTCACTTCCGCCCATGTAATTGAGTAAAAAAGGAGGGTGTTGAGAATATGACTTCCCCTTTGTTACACAAAATCAAACTAATCTGTCCACCACCAGCACCAGCCAGCTCAGACACCGAAGTGGGAATCAAATGTGCAACCGCAGATCTGTGATATCGTTGAGATGACACTTTCGATTCGACAGCGGTGGGCTGAAGCATAGAACTCCACAAAACTTCAACAATCTGACCTAAGTTCAATATGTCTGTGCCTATCGAGATTTCAGGGATCTCAAAGCTCTTTCAGAGGTGTCATATACGCACCTCAACAGCAAATAGTGGCTTAAAAAACTTTAATTTTATCACCCCAGACAGTAACAGTAACATTTAACAGCCTTTTCCTAAGCGATCCTTTCCAAAATCAGTCAGTGTTAATTAATGAAGGATCGTAAAAGAGGTTTACGTTTCATCAGTGATTCGTGTGTTTGGATCCAATCAAAACAATACTCTCAGGGTGAAGATACAAAAGAGACGAAAGATGGCTAGTCTACCTTATGTTCCTGATAGACAAAACGTCATTAAATCAACCAAATAGTAAAAAGTGATCAAGTGTAGTTCATAAGCCAAACGCCAACCGTGAAATCACCTTATAGTTTCCTCAATATTGTCTGGAACCGTGTGCTTCCGTCCTTTTTCTTCATTGCACAGATACCTCTATTAACTGTTTGGACGTATTCTGACCATTTTCAACGCGTTGGAATGAAGTGAACAGATAACCATACAAATCCACATCTTGAAAATAGTGAGGAAAAGTAAAGAAGGAGGGATAGTTAATTTAATCTCACCGCTAATGTTTTCTTTTTGGGCAATACAAGAATATTACAGGTAAGATCATTGGTTTGCAGTGAAGTACAGAGTAGAAAGGATGTAGAAGAGAACCCAAAACTTTTCAACTAAACTTTCCAAAAGATACAAAATTATTGAGCTGACTCGCCCTTTTCACTCAGTCACTCTTCAGGACAACAACAAAAGGTGCTAAAGGGGAAAAGTAAAGTGGATAGAAAACTGACCTGCCAGAGGAGAGGGCGACATTTTTGAGTGCCATGAGGAGGCTCTCACCCTCCACAAAGGCAAAGCTAAGGTTGCAGCATCCGTAGTAGCGCCGCTCTGGGTCTCCATTAAGAATAACCGCCTCTAGTTGTGAAGTGATACCTTTGAAAAGGCGATCATACAATTTCCGCGTATGCTCCATGTCGTTCTGCAAAGGCAAGTATGATTCCTTCAGCTCTGAACACTTTCAATGGGGTACGCTACGATTTGTAATTTCACTTCGGTATTCACGCAAGTCTATAAGACGCACCTTGCACCAAAATCTGACAGTGGATAGCGGAAGGATTTAATTGACACCACAACGTCAGAGGTAGAAAGAATAGCAAGCCAACAATACTAAAGACAAGTGAAAACTCGCCCTTCCTCTTGGACCACTGCGACAGAGTTCTTGTAGTGTTCCAGCAAAAGCCTACTTCTCATTTAACCTCCACTTCTGACCGGATGACTAAATAGCAAATTTGTGGCATTATTATTCCCAGCACTCAATGAATCTGAATTTTCCCAAAACTACACTACAAGCTAGAGCCTTTTTGAGAAGGAGAAGAGCATTTTACGTCTCATTGTACTATGATTGCGACCTTAGAAAAGGATTAGCTATATACATTTGGACACCACCAACTTTCTGAAAATTAGTTACTTGTGAAGCAAGCTAAGGACAAAAATGGCATAACCAGGTGGAGAGTAAGGACAGAAAGACGGCAGTAACTTATAGGGAAACGAAGAACTCGCTTTGAGATAAGGTGAAGAATTCTGTGAGTGCGGATTATCTCGTTGTCAGTGTCAAAAGTGATTTGAAATACAACCGGTCCAGCCTTAATAACAAAAGTATTACCTGCATCTCCACTTTGGCAACACGACAGGCAGCACCTAGACCGACAACAAGCGGAGTTGGCAGGGTGCCCGAACGCAGACCACGCTCCTGGCCACCCCCACTTATCATCGGCTCTAACCGAACACGCGGCCGACGCCGCACGTATAGTGCACCTACCCCCATTGGTCCGTAAATTTTGTGCCCACTGATGGACATAAGATCAATCTGAAAAAAAATAATGACTTATAAGAAGTTAAAGATCCAATGCAGAGATGAGTGGAAACTGTCCCCCATACATTCATTTTATTGACATCCATACGAATTTTGCCCACAGCTTGAGCACCATCGGTATGGAAGAAGACCTTTTTGGCGCGACATATACTAGCGATGTCTTCAATAGGCTGAACAACCCCGATCTCGTTATTAACTGCCATTATGCTAACGAGAGAAGTATCAGGGCGGATAGCTCGTTCAACGTCTTCTGGCAAAACGATTCCATTGGATTGAACAGGTAAGTAGGTAATCTGAAAACCTTCATTTTCCATAACGCGACAGGAATCTAGGACGCATTTATGCTCCTGGTAGGAGTTAGAAAGTGATAAAACTACGATTTGGGAGACGATAATATGACGCTTCTTTGACGCGTAGAAGCGGGAGACACCTTTGATGCAGAGGTTATTGGATTCCGTAGCTCCACTAGTAAAAATTATTTCTTTCGGGTCGGCGTTTATCAGGTCTGCGACTTCACTCCTAGCAGTCTCGACAGCTTTTTCCGTCTCCCAGCCATACATATGCGTACGAGAATGTGGGTTACCGAAGGAGCTTAACATGTAGGGTAGCATCTCATCCAAGACGCGAGGATCCTAATATCTGGCATTAAAAATGAAAATAAACTTCACAATAGGTGTAGTGGCTTGAAAATCGAAGTACAAAGGTCTCCTGACATCATTCGATAAAACAGATGAACACCTGGAACCTAGAAATGACTTGCCCAAGGAGGCAAAAAGTGTTACCAATAAGAACTGGGAGATGCAGAAAACCGGATGAGAACACCCGCAGAAGATGAACGCCACTCAACATGATCCCAAGCAGACGCGAGACCCATGGTGTCCGGGGAAGGAAAAGACGATTTAAACAACATATAATTTGTCGAATGATTAAAATATAAAATCCTTAATATTAGGTACTTCTAACAATGCCAAAATTATCTTCGTTCAGCATTTTAGCAGTGCAAAAGTGTAGCTTTTAACAAAGTCCCGCAAAGTATTCTACGATCAAATGACTAAAAACGAACTATATCTTCACAAACTGTAGCTTCCCAAGACTTTCTATCGAGTAGAAGATGGCAGCAAATGGAACAAATACATGTATTCTAAAGAGTGCAGAGCAAATTGGCATAAGCATGGCCCGAAGACCAGCCTACGTGTAGAAGGACCAGATAGGTCCTAATGTAACCGCCACATATCAGACGGTCACATAAACAAAGTAGTGCACTGCCTTCTCTTCTTTCGAGCGGCGCCCTCAGCGCTCCTCTTGGTACATCTACCGTAATAACCATCACAACTTACTTGGTACTGCAAGAAAACACCCAAGAGCCAGCCGCACCAGTCAACATCCACCATGAGACTAAAGAATCGAAATTTCACTCATCGGTAGCTTTAAATGGGCCAGCAGTTCGGATTAATTCGTCGGCCAGATTTGAGGTCGCATACATCCGTTGATCATCAATTGCTTCTAAGTGCAGACGGTGGAACTCTAGTCTAATACAGATGTGTTAAGGAATGTAGAATAAGACAGCCTCGTACCTAAGGAGAACAGTAGTCTCACTTCCGACACCTAGATACGAATTTATCAGGAAATTCCGACACGAAACATTTCTACATGGTTCACGGCGACGCCGCTTTAGTTGTTGTAAATGATGTAGGGATTATAACTCCACAGATGGAAATGCGTCTCATTCACATCGTAGGTACGTAAAAAAAACTATGTATGTCGGAGTAGAATTTCTTAGTGTAGCGTCCCGCGTCTTCACACCGGATAGAAGGCAGTAACTGAAGCTTAAAAAAATGTGTTTCTAGTAGAACAAAGTAATTATACCCGAGCTCGTCCCAAAGACCAGCCGGAAATGAAGTGACCACATAAACAAGGAACTGCACAACTCTGTTATAAATAGAGCACTAACAAAATCTATAAATTCAACTATACTTACCAAATCTTCCCACCAGGAAGAATAAGCCATCATTTGGCTGAAACGCATAGATTTTAGGGGTAGAAGGGATAAAGCCTTGACGTGGCCCAAAGGTCAGCACACGAATGCAAGGGCAAAACGAATACTAAAGCAGCCGTCGGACATGAAGTGTTTACATGAATGTAAAAGTAGTGACTTTTAATTCTAAGAAGTAATTAGTTACATGTCTTTGGCATTCGTTTTGCTCTTCTGTGCATAGACTGGACTCCGGACCATGCCAAGAACCAATCCCTTATTCTCCTCCTAGGAT
>UYWX01000169.1:0-30974 GCA_900622495.1 Hydatigera taeniaeformis
CGATTTCCTCCTCCTTGACGGTGCAATCCCATTACAGAACTTGTGGGACACCAGTGTGCATAGTTGGAGCAAACCCGGTTTCGCTATTGACACGAGTTTCGTGGACGCCAGCTCTTCGGCAGAATCAACTGCACGATTGGGATTACTCCAACTGTTTGTAGCAGCACAGTGAAGGGACAATATGATGCCTCAGTATGCCCAGTCCTTAAGCAGTGAGTCAAAGTGAAGTTTCTGTGCTTGCAGAAGCAGTTCCACGAACAGCTCCTACGATTGTGCTAAGGAGACGTGTTAAGGAGTGGTCAGAGTGTGTCTTCTCATCCTGTCCCAAACATTCGTCAACAAAATAATCACTCAAACTACCTTTGCCAACCAACAGTCCGGAGCATAGACTTCACACAGTGCTTTCCCACAAGTGGATAGCTGATGTTTCTACTGAAAATGACTGCTATTAGGCCACCAAGTGGAGTCTGCTCGAGTGTTCTCGTTTACCTGTACTCGGTGTTTCAATGTCCTGACTGAACCTCCAATCCGGCTGCCCTTTTTGAGTCACTATCACAGTCATCGTGTACAATGTGGCGGGTGCCAGACCATTGAGAGTGACTTCTCCATCACTAATGAGCACATGTTCGGCCTTGAGGGTACGTGGTTCTGACTTCTTCCATAACATCAGTACGACTTCTTCTTCGGCCATCTCCTTCATAGTGTCTGGCTCCCAGGTCAGACGAATGGCCTGAGAGTTCACATACACGTCATAAAACGGCACCGGAGACTCGTCAACTTCATCCATGGAGGTGAGAATATGTGATTCATCCACTGTCAAGATTTTTGTCGTAGGATGGAAAGAAATTAGGAGGGGACAGCATTATATTAGATCTGCATAAGCAGGTAGATACCTGTAAGAACTGTATTGTTCCACGCCCCACCTTATTGTCAATAACATGAACTTATTCGCTTAGGAATGTTGTGTAGAGCATGTTGTTATTAATCGGGAGAAACGATTCCACTTTTTGAAAACAGTGAAGAGAGGTGGACCGAATGTTCACGTCTGGAGTACAGGAGGAAACTAATGCAAAGCGGTTCAAAACAACGCACTCAAAAGCTACTCATGCATGAGCTAGAAGATACACTCCTTTTCCACACTGTGCCTTGTCCAGGGCATTCACTTTTAGCTCGCCTGTTAAACAAAATCCTACAGTGCTTATGTGTGATTATAGCCTTGAGAAAGTTCATCCCTCTCTGTGATCACTCGCATCGAAGGCAGGAGTTCTTGAAGGGTACAAGTGGGTGTTTAAACGGCGTCTCTGACAGTTTAGTTCACCATTACGAACACTTTGAATCAGTTAGCAGTCTGAGTCAGGCAAGATATTCACGTTTTACTAAGTACCAACTCTAATTAGCTTTAACAATGCTTTTGAGCAAGGAGGGTGCTGCTGCCTTTCCTGATTCTAAATCAGTGCAGCAAAGATTCCCATAAGTGCACATTTTTACGGCAAACCTTAGATCATCGCTTGCTTGCTCTTAGTGTTTTTCTAGGCACGTTGAGGTCTATCGGTAGATCCTCATGTTGCCTTGCAATCAGTCTAGCTTTGTGCAATGCGCTGGAGTTCGGCCTATCAAGAGTGACTTCCCCTTCAGTGAAGGAATCATATGCCTCCCTTGGGGCTTTCTATGGGATTTCGACTCCACTTCGATTGTGATTCGCACGTTAAGGATCGCATTCAGGCTATTCGAATTCCATGTTAAGTGAATGGCTCAAGTGCCAACGCAGCTCTCACTAAGGGGAGATGATTTCGCCATGTAGAACCTCTTAATGCATTAAGTAAAGTGTTGAATGTTTTTGTCTTTAGCAGAGAGACTGTCAATTCGTGTATTTTGTGCTCTCATTGAGGGAAAGGGCTGAGGTGGAGTCAGTCTTCCTTCTTCTGCTACATACGTTCAAAAATGGGCATGTACAACGTAAAGTCTCTGCTTATACCTTCATCAAGAGCAAAATGCGCTGCTCTAACAACCGCACCACAATGCCAAAAGAATTTTTAACTTACGATGATAGGAGAATAGCTTTGAAGTGATACTTACCACTTCCGTCCTCAAGACCCTTAGCCAAAAGCGAAGTCGACAGCACAAACAGCCACCATAGAGACGTCATCTTCGCGCCCACAACTACTTTGCATTCACAACACACAGTGCATTTATGGGGTGGTTTTGGGCCCACATCAGCCTATGAGCTCTTTCCAATTTGATTTGCAAGGTCGCTCCTACGCCAGATGGCGTGTCGGCTTGAGTAAACAGTGTCAACATACAAATCCCATGACCCCTAATTGAAGGCGGCTTTGAATAGTTTGACAGTAAATCGTCACTTAAGCACCCTATCATCACTACCATCACCACTGACTGACTAAGGAGTTTATGTATGCGACTTTGCTGCCTCGTTCAGGGCGGCCAAGCAACGTGACCGATATTTAAATGCATTTGGCAATGTGTAGGCCTTTTGAGTGACCCATTATGACTGCCACCGCGATTTAAGCCAATGTTCGTGTACGATGAAGAGTATGCGTTAGAGCTGCAAATGGGGAAATAATTGTATGCCTTGTTGACGTACGTTGTAGGTTGGCTTACGCTTGGGATTGTGGTACAGAGGTTTCTTTCCATTCTTGTGATTGGTACACTTGATTAATTCTCTGCAGACACCTTACATTTTCGCCCCGCGGTCCACCGACACCGCATGCCGATCCGGCAGATCGTGTGACTCCCCCTTGGGATGGTGGAAAACGCTTCCCATGCAGATGGTGTGATTGGTAGCAGTGTTCTGCCTTTCGGAAGAACAGACTGCGGAGTGATAGGGAGGAAGCAATTAGAGTTCAATCCTAATGTGGCTGAAATTGCATTAAACCAGTCACTGCTCGTCGTCCATATCCAGTCACACCTCTTAGTTTCTCTGTATTTTTTTTTTAATTTAGATTTGTCCACTTCATGTTTTGACAACATACAAGACGTGAACCATTTCCATATTGGCAGTCATAACTGATTGATTGTGGCGGTCAAAGGAATGAGAGAATCATTGTGCATGAAACAATCTCCAACCCATCCTGCACTGAACCCACCTCTTCTTTTTGAACACTGGCACCAGACAATGACTCGGTGTTGCCAGGGTGAACGATTATTCTGTCGTTATTTTACCCATGTTTTGTGCAAATAATCTGTCTTGGTATTACAGACGAGATGAGGCTGATATCACCCCGCTTGCATTACTTGAAACATGAATTTCAACCTTGCCTTGGTCACAAGAGCTTAAGTGACAACTCCATCAAATTAATTATTGGTCTGATGTTGTCATACTTCTACAAAACTCGACCTAATCGAGTCATCTTGTGTTTTCAGCCTCTTAAACTAAACTTATTATGCTTTGATCTTACACCGGCAGTCCATTTCACAATATGTTTTCATATTTGTTTTATAACCCTCCAACTCAGTGTTTACCTCTCGTGAAGTTCCAAAAAAGCGCACAATTCTAACAACATATCCACAATAATTTGATCTCCACCCACAGTTTTGTGTGTGAGGCCATTGTTTACATGCATTCAAGCCTACCGGTGCTCATATTCACAATAGGGAGGACTGCATTGTAGCTGTTCTTTAGCTGATTTCCTCTTTCTTCTCCTCTTGACTAAGGTGAAAAAAATGAACGTCAGTATCTCTAAAGAACCACTTTCTACACTTCACCCCTCCCAGTTGCACATAAATTGGGGTAATCAGACATTTTAATTGCGTTGTTGTGGAGGCAGGTGGTCACTCGTCCTCCCGTCCGTATTTGATGGACGGTTTGGACTCTTCTCACAATCACAGCTTTACCCAATTCCCCTGAATATCACGCCCGTCCCCAATTTTGCTGCTAAACTGCGAAAAACAAGCAGTCCTCATATCAAGTTGCTGTTACAATAGTGTTAGGTCTCCACTTTCTTAAGGTTTACAAGAGTGATGTCAATTCCCATTATCCATTTCTAACTTCTTTGCAAAGGAATTCCTAATGGCCTGTCAGCAGCATGAAAGGAGACAGAAGTGTGGTATTTGCGGGAAAACAAGAGGCAGACACTGCTCATAAAATGGGTTAAACCGCAGTACTAGCGATAGTTGAGGTTCAAGTAATGACCAATGCCTTCATTACTGTGCCCACAAAGAAAGTTGAGGCAAAGTATAGTTTAAGTGCAAGAAGAGGCTGGATTTTATTAATACAGCAGTGTTCTTTGGGAGAGATAGTGAAGGGAAGGGGAATATTGGCATTCATTCTTAAAACACTTGTATGACGAGGAACAAGGGTGAGAAGACAATGATTGTCTTGACATCTGAACAGGAGATGGGTCGTAGTGGAAGGCTTTCTGCTGTCGCCAGACCTGTCGCTACGCCTTAGTGCTGCCTGCCACGTTAACAGTGCTCTCACGTACCAGAAGTTAGACCATGGTGAAACGTTAGGGTCCTGTTGGCGTACGGATGCACACGTCGTTAAAAGATTCATGCAAGTTGGAGCCCAGGGTTAGGTGGAGAACTAGGAAATTTAATTTAATTCAAGTGGTGCTAGATGCTACTCTTAAAGCACTTCACGAATCGGTTCAATTTTGATGTGTGCTGCAGGAGTAGGACGACTTTGAACCACCTTCTAGTACTAGCCACGAGAGGCGAGTCAGGTTATTCTGATTGCAGCAAAAGCACTGGTGTCATCAACTTGAGCAATTGTGTTTTGTGTAAATGCAGGCTAAAAGCGGATCTCATTTGAGGTCGATGTTTAGCTAAACCGTTCTGTTATTCCCACTAATTGGGTTAGTCTCCAGATCAAACCTCATTCCCATATTTCCCTTCTAGTAGTAGCTCATTTCGGGATCAAAAACGGTGTCTGAGGCTTTATCACAAGTGTAAATTGTTTGTACACGCTCTAATACTTCCTACTAGGTAGAAGAAGGCATTAAGATGGGCCGGCTGCGTGAATTTTAGAAGGATAGTATGGGATTGGGCCTTGATTTGGCGAATACCAAAATGGCAGCCCGACATCAGATGGTCATGTAAACAAAGTCGTGCAACGTGTCAAGCGAAGGTAGGAGCGTCTGAAACGCCTACTTCGGCTTAACTATCTGTGCGACCTATTCCACTTGTCGTGTGATGATTTGTTGCTTTTGGAAATGAGGAACAGTAGAGGCTGCTTAGGATAGTGCAGTAGTCATACTCAGGTATCCCTTTCAACAATTTGTAAAAATATGCAACACAAGAGCAGTTCTCCGCAGCAACATTATTTGTAATCACCTCTCCACTGGAATGTAGATACCCTTGGGAATTGGTAAAAGCAAAGAAACCACAGCATGACATCAGAATCGATTAGGTCACATTTGAATACATTCCGCAAAACAATAATGAGGGGCACTTTGGTGAGTTAAGATGCAAGAGAATCGAAATGCAGTTACTTCCACCTCCTATGTCTCCTCTTGCTCAAGAACTATTTATCGCGCAATCAAGCGGCAAAACTGCAGAAGCAGTTTTAAAATCCAATCATGCAGCATAAAACACAAACTGCTTACATGACGATCATCGCAGAACTTTATTTCTCGTTACTTGGAAGTTATTCTAAAACTTTGTTTTTGCGACCACTTGCAAGGCTGGCAGTCACAAGTAGTTATCTCGCATCCATGCAAATGAGCTAGATTTTGGGCAAGCCAAAGCTTAATCTCTATAGATTTGCCTTGCTTATGCGCGTTAACTCTATTACAACCGTTTTTACCCAATGGGTAGTCTCGGGATGCTACAACTATAACATTGATAACTTAATTTATAAGTAAATTTCACTTATAACCAGTAAATCGATAAATGGTTCTAAAGTGTTCAGAACGATAACCACTAATTATGACTGTAGTATATACTAGTTTGCTTAAGCGAACTTTTAGAGATGAGAAGCGGAAATCAATCGTGAACAGGGATCACGTGCAGGAACTCGGCGAGGAGCCCACCTCGGATTGATATCCCCAACTCTGCTCATCTGTGTCACATTTCCATCCTTCCTAATAGCTATGCCTAATAAAGCCTCTGCAACCAACAACCTCTTGAAATCTGAGGACCCAGGACCAGGGGGAAGACATGTGGTCCTTGTTAAGGCGACCACCTGATGTATAGCGGCTAATTTAGTGTAGGCTGGCTATGACGAGATCTTATTCCTTTCTTTCCATTTAGAAAACATTATTCTGTTCGTCAGCATGGCTTTTTTAAAAGGAAGTCCCATAATGTCGAAATAAATGTTTGTTACGCATTCACATCACTGTTTTCGTACCCATGCCTTTAATAATTTACATCAATGTCTAGTGCAACATGTCAAAAAATTACTTGTAAACATATATTTCAAGCATGTAGCTATTTAGTTTGGGTAAAGGCAGTAGGGTTACAATTGTCGACACAATTTGGATGATTTGGTGACCTCATTTTTGTTTGAGTGAGTGAAAACCAGGTCGAGACTTTTAAGTCTCTGCGTGATGGTGGGTTGTGGCCCCTTTTCACTATCTGGTTTAGTCTGCAATATTCAACTTCCAAAGCCTTCTTACGGTTATAGTTCTTCTAATTTGTACCTGTACGTATGTACATGCACTAATGCCAGATATTCTTGATCGTCACAAGACTGGGTATGTTGCTAATATTTATTTACTAGTCCACATAGATTCACCGGGACATTTTGGAAATGTGCCAGAATAGGAGAACGCAAAAGTCCTTACGTTGCAATTTGTTGCATTTTCTTGGCTCTTCTTATTCTTGTCAACAGCTAACTTCCATCAAATAAAGCTTACATAAATAGTCTCAGCTTCTGGAATTATAAAGTTATCGCCCAACGTTACTAGTTTCAACTCATTTTAGTTCGGTATGCTCTCTAAATTTTTCACCAAACGCTTCGGTCAAGTTCTTCGATTCACACGTCGATGTTACAAAATGCCGAATCCATACCGCGAGTCCTACCGACCTGAATATGATCCCATTGTTATTGCTGGTTTTGTCTTATTTACTGCACCTGTAGTTTGGATGATCTACGATATTGCCTTCGAAACTGACAAGGATATTGAACCCAAATAGCTTCTCTACCACCTAGAGTTCCTTTGCTTAGATAAATAAACGTGTTCGTGCCTTTCTTCTTCTTTCTGTCCATTCCTTCCACATCTGTATACTAGACAAATGGCCTTCTTTTAGGTATGGCGCATTTACTATCGAGGAGTATTGGATGTGTGTTATCACTTTCGAGAACTCGTTACTTGGCTTTGGCTAATGTTAATACAATGATCCCTTTTTCTACAAACTCCAGCAGTAATGAAGGGAGTCAAAATTTCAGCTTTAAAAGGCGATTTTTCTCAAAACCCCTCTCCAAGGAGTCCATTTTCGCCATTATTTTTGGAGCAGGTGTTCTTGGTGTCAGTTGTGGTTTAAATCTCTTCGTCAATTGGAAATCAAATCGCTATGCTGACCCAAGTAATTGTCCCATTTATGAAAAGTAAGGGCCTTCATCTTTGCTGCTCAGTCCTTTCACTGAAACCGTGGTAATTGCGTTTTTCGACTCGTTTAGGAGACCTCCAACTGCTCTCGATAAATCCAGTTCGAAATCGGTCGAATGTGAGTTTTTGGTACGGTCTCTATGCTGAAATTCAGGGCACGGTTTAAAAGTAACTAGTTATTCCTCTTTTTGTCAAATCTAGTCTTTGTGTTCCTGCGTATAATTATTCGTGGCGTCGCGCATATCTGAGGCTGGTATCAAACATTTTAAATAGGAAGATAGGACATTTTTATCAGATTAGCCGTTTATCCGGTAGTAGGTGATCTTCTGCATATTGACTGCTATCTTCTTCATAGGTTCCAATGATCCTCTTTTGTCTACAAAATCTGATCGACTGCCTCCGCGGGTAAAGCATGTAATCATTGGCGCAGGTGCGGCGGGGATTAACGCTGCTCGGGCCATTCGTTCGGTGGATCCCCTGGCTCTAGTTCTTCTTATTGCTGGCGATACGAACTGCGGCGAGGAGGAAGTAGAGACGGGGAAAGGAAAGACCTACCCACCCCCATACATTCGTCCCGTCCTTAGTGGCGGACTATGGTGGCGTACGCCGGAAAGACGCCAAGTTATGCTGGACCCATTGGGGGATATTCGCAGTCATTCCTGGTTCTACTATGAACCGCTTAGCTTCTTCATTGAGCCTCACGAGTAAGTCTAGCGTTTAGTGTTCTCTAAGAGTTCGCTTTCTTCCTCCACGATTAGTTATCTTCTTCCATATTATTTGAATTCAAATATTTTTCCCACCAAAACTATCTTTTACGAGCTTGGATTTATAGGTAGAAACGGAACAATTATTCTGAGTCTCAGATTCCCTGCTGGCTTCTTGAATATTACTTCTTATTAATCCTTTCCAAGTGTAACGAAGGCAGCCTAGGGTAATTTTTTTTTGCGAGACCCTTCATTCATATCCCCTGCGCTCTCAACCTCTCCATTTACATCTCGTCTAGATTATCCGAAGCCGAGGAAGGTGGAATCTGTCTCCTTCGTGGTAACCCTGTTGTTGCCCTGCACCCGAAGCGCCATGCGATCACTCTGGCCGATGGTCAGGAGATTCAGTATGAATGTTGCCTCTTAGCCACTGGTGCTCGACCTCTTATAGTGCCAGAGTTGGGTCATTGCTCGCACAGTGGTGTTGACCTCGTTGCTAACAAACGTGTCACATACTTCCGCAACATTGCTGATTACAAGTAAGTGAGGTGTTGAGCCTCCTTTATGCGCTTTGACGATATCATCGCATCCACAACCTTCTTTCAGGCACCTTCAAAGCGTATCAGATCGTCTTCACAAGAATGGCGGTCGAGTGGCTGTTCTTGGATCCAATCAGCTGGCTTGTGAATTAGCGACTAGCTTTCTGGAAGAACGTCGTCTTCCCAAGGAGGAACAGGACACTAATTCGTCGAAAGATTCTGCAGCATTCCATGTGCATCAATTCCTCGGTTTCGGCACCCTACATCCCATGGAAGATATTTTGCCTCCAATTCTTGCTGAAGCCGTGTCTGCCTACGAAACTTCACGAGGTGTGGTGTTATTGCCATCGACAACTGTAGTTCGCGCTTCTCTAGTGGATCCAACCAATCCTACTGAGTCCCAGATTCGTTTGACCATCCAGAAACGTGAAGAAGGAGGCATTATTAAGGAGGAGGAGGATTTAATTGTCGATCACGTTGTTTGTGCTGTTGGAAATGAGCCTCGGACGGAGCTAGGTTCTAAAGCGGGTCTGGAAGTGGATCCGGTGAACGGAGGCTTACTGGTGAATAGCGAGCTTGAATCTCGGGACAATATTTTTGTTGCTGGATCCGCGGCATCTTACTGGGACTCCGAGTTGGACTGTCGTCGGCGTGTCGATCACATTAGCGTCTCAGAGGATACTGGAGAGCTAGCTGGTCTTAATATGGCTCGGAGTGTTTCATCCCCGTCTCACGAAGTTAAGGATAAGTTGGCAGAAGCGTGTGTATCCCCTGAAAAAACCTATGATCCTTTACCAGCAGCTCGAAAGCATCAAACTGCCCTCTGGTTTAACATTGGCAAAGGTGCTCACTACGACTGCGTTGGATTGGTCGATTCGAAACGTCTTGCTACTCGAACTGTCTTTCTGGAAGGCGAGGAGTCCTCTGCTGTGGTATTTTACCTTCGTCCAGAGGACAATCGCCTGATGGGAGTTTTGCTTTGGAATATAACTGATGAGTTGTTTAAAGATCCTGAATACGTGGCTCCCAGCAGAATTAATTTGGCACGAAGTTTGGTGGCGCAGAGATTAATCTTGCGTGAAGATGATGATGTGCTCGAATGTGCCAGACAATTTGACTTAGGCGGTGAGATTGCAGAGCACTATGAAGAGTTGAGGGCTTTTATTGAGGCAAAAAGAGCTGAAGAAGAGGCCTCGGCTGCGGCAGAGCCATCAACATCTGGAAACAAGGAAACGGAGGTGACGAATGCTGTTTCACAAATTGCAGTCAAGCCCGAAGACGACACTGTTGCAGTAGTGACATCTGATAATAGTAGTGCTGTGTAGAGACTCCTTTCAATGCCTTCCCTTCGATATCTGTGTATAGACTACTTTTTTACCGAAATAAATCGCTTTTACACTGAAATCACTTCAGCCTTGCTTAGTGGATTGTGTTGGAGAAATAGTTTGAATCTCTGACACTTTCTGTTGGTAGGAGGCGTCAAAGGAAGGTGATGATGGTGGTCATGGTAATGGACAGGAGAATGAGAGTTTTGGGAATGAAAAGCCCTTAAAAATGAAGGTAGGTTTTTAGACAGACTAGACTGTTAATCACTTTCTCTTGTAGATAAACAATTGGTTTGGCGTTGCAACATGGCGATGGTGTACTAATGACAGTACTTGTGGAATCTGTCGCAACACTTTTGAGACATGCTGCGCCGACTGCAAACTGCCGGGTGATGACTGTCCTCTTGTTTGGGGTCAGTGTTCGCACTGCTTTCACATGCATTGCATCATCAATTGGCTGAATACACGACAAAGCGGTCAACCGTGCCCACTGTGTAGGCAAGAATGGAAGTTTAGAGAATAAATTTTTATTCTACCTTTATTTTGGCACAATTTTGGTCTGACGTTGCAAAGCTTTTAAAGACATAATTTGGTTTTAGAGTACTCCTAAATAATTTATGAGGTACCGATACACTCTCGAAGATTGGGGTAGAATATTGACCATTTGATGCTGAACGATGATGTTGCTACTTAAATGCTTGTATGAGTAGTCGATATGCTTTTAAATGCAGTAGAGCCTCAGAAGGCATCATCAAATGCCAAAAAGTGGTAAGGTTGTAAAACTGTTTTCCTATCAATAAGGTAGTTTTATGTGTTTGGTGCGGCGAGTTATTGATACGCTGCTACTTAAATACGTTAGTGAGTAGCCCACTAGATTATTCAACGTCCCTGAAAATAGGAGAGGATTACAAAGCTTATTTATTCGTTTTTTAGTGTTTGGCGTGGTCTGTTGAGGAGACCGTAAGCGTAGTGTGTAATGTGAATGGACGATTGTCAGCAATGCATCAATTTCACAGCGCTCTTGAAGTTTGCTGCCAAGACTGAGCTTTCACCTTACATTTCCTATCGTCCAAAAAAGAATAATCTAATTTGCTGCTCTGTGGTACAGTTAACAAAGTGATACTACCCATCATTGCTCGAATAACATATTTGCTCACCTAATGCACTTGAAACTCGGATTTTATCCACCACATTTGCCACTATTTTGTATGCTTTGCAGATAAAATAGATTCGTTAACCACTTTCTCTCTCCTCCGTAGCTCGCTGTTTGGTGGCACTTCTCACTGTTTGGCTCTTTCTTCAAAGCCTCAGGTTGCGATTTGTCAGTCTGACGTACCTGCTGCAATTTAGTCCATTTTATTTCATGGTCCTGTGCATAAAGAGGGAAACCTTTCATTGCATTGGTTGCAGATTCTTTGTCGCATAGCAACAGAAGGTTTCATACAGAATCCAGTAGTTGGAGCCAAAAATTCGGTTGTGTTGATGGGTCTCTACCTTTTGCAGCAAAGGGTAGAATCGCGTGTTGCAAGGTGCAAAGCCACACAATTACACCTGTATCATTTCGGGAGGTGGAGGGAGAAGAAATTTTTGTCTGCCATCGGTGGGTAAATGAATGCTGCAGGCCGGTTCGAAAAGCAGATGGCAATAAACTTCGAGGGTGTTGAGATGCTTTCTTCAAATCACTTCAGGGTAGCGTATTGCATAACATTTGTCTGCCTCCCAGCCACCTCTGCTATGCCTTAGAACCACTGGAAAGCTCTTTTTTACAAGATCAGGCTCGAGCACGTTGCAAAGTGAAACTAGACGGGGAGCTCCACTACCAATTCTACAATTTTCAAAGGTCAGACTCTCAAAAGTCCATTCCGTCAAATAATTTGGTGACGCCAACTAGAATGAAAGAGGATTAAGAATGTGCACATTTCGAGCTTTTGGCTGTTTATGTTGCAAACACGATCTCTTCTCATCATCTACTTTGCATACCGGCTTGAACTTCCATCACTTAGAGATAAAAGTGGGATTGGACAGAACACGCTAGAGGAATTAAGGCATCTCTTTCAGCTTTGCTTAAGAACAGTGAGCAGTAGTTTGACTAATTTATTCCGTAATTTCGTGTATATTGCTACCTTTTCGTCCGGGACTTAATGCTTCCTTGGTCGTTGCATACTACTCGCTATGGCCTAAGTGAGTAGTTATGTTAGCATTATTAATTGAGGTAATAAAGATCCTTGCTGACATATGTTGCCCCACCAGCCTGTTTGAATTCGTCGAGACCGATTATAATTAAGTCAAATTTTGGCCACGGCATTTGCAATACCGAATGATATATACTACTAACTGGCGTTAGTACTATGGGTCGGGCAATTGAGGGATTTATTAAGGTTAGCGAAGAAGGCAAGGAAGGTCAAACAATTACAACACAAAGTAATAGCCTCTAGAAATCAAGTGATGAAGTACGTTTTAGGTGAACGTCATCGGCGCTGCCATCTTCCACGATGTCATGCAGCCAAAAGCTTGACTGTCGGAAAACTAGGGAGAAGGAAATTTATTTGATCATTTCGCACCATTTCACATCGATAAAGAGGTAGTTTCGGTTTTATATAGTACTTGTGGTAGTATTCCAACCTGTGTTCTTTTTTTGGTGTCGAAAAATTCTAGATCGAGGAGAATGTGCGTGCATTAGGAGCCCCGGCACTCTTCCGTAGATCGCTTAACTCTCCACTTTATGCACACATGGCTGAAACAAAGGTGTTATGGGGCGGGTCTTAGGCTGCCGCAGGGCCTTTTTCGTGGTGAAATCACAGAGCCTCTAGTCCTAGACGCTTAGTCAGCTCTTACAGCCTGTCAAAAGGAAATCGTTCTATTTCTGCCATTCCATATTATTCCACTAAATCAGGGTCTCAGCTTAGAAAAGTTACACAGCTTTGAACATTTATATTTTTTAGTGCTTTTTTTCCGTTCTGAGAAGCTTCAAGGCCTAGAGTTGAACCAGGTACTCACTTTCAAAACAATAACGTTGAATTAGCCGTACTTACTTGATTCAGTGCATCCCCAAGAGTCAAAATCTGAGTTTTTATATCAGTCAACAGGGTTTTAAGTTTGCTCGGTTCGTCTATCACCTCCACACTTTCAGTGAATGCATTGTATCGAAGAGCAAAAGGTCTTCGGAGACTTTGAACAAAGTGCCTGAAATGCGGATTTTACACGAAACAACTCATAGCTCGTGAGCATCCCCCTTAACTTTTGCTGTCCAGATTTACGACCAACCTTAATTTGTCTTGAGCCTCTCTGAATGTAGTGGTTATGAAATAGGCTCTCTGATAGGTTGTCACCATGCACTCCGCCTTAACGACCTCGTCGGGGATGAAAGCCATCCTCACCGCGCCATCGCTCAATGCGTGCTAGCAAAAACACGTCTAAGTAGATAGCCTCCACCGGTTAGCTAAGAGTTCATTGTAATACTCAAGTTTTTGCTTTCAACGGTAAAAGGTGGAATCCATTGCCTTATAATGATAAAGTTTTGCTTCAACGAGGGTGTGATTCATGTGAAGACCTGCGCATTACTATTAAAGCACTTCAATTGCGGCTTTAATAACTCAGAAGGCTGTGAGTTTGTTGAATAGCACCCAGCCACCATATCTGTGAAGCGTCTTTGTCTAAGCCTCCTAAGTATTAATGTATGTGCAACTATGACATTAGTTCGGCTTGATTGACCCTTTTATCCTAAAATTTTGCAGAATATGCCCTAACTTCACCTTCAATTCGGACACAGAGGATAAAAGTCCAGCTCCGAAAGCTCGCAGTTCTCCGTCTTGATTGCAAATTCCAAATTCCACGGAGAAGAAGTAAAGCTGCCAGTAAAAAGGCAAAGCCCTAATTCAGTCCTCTGTTAGAGATTCATGTCAACTAATGAGGTAGCATACACTTCCTGAAGTCGCTCTGTAAACCGCTTTCCTATTGATACAGTCAGGTAATTCTATAGACGAATTAGGCACGACAAAACCTATAAAGTTTATATTTCTTACTAGTTTTATTCGACAAACGATCACCGGCAATTCCATGACTTTATGTAAATAACACAGCCATCGATTTTGAGGGTTAAAGACCTAAAAACTTTATTAGCATCCGCAACGCGCTTTAACAGCTTCCTCTGTTCATAACCCCTTTAAACTACGTAGCTGTATTAAACAAGGCACTTCGTATTAAGGTCAGGTAAAGATATTACGAGATTTTACGATGTTTTATGTCTCGAACGACGTAATTAAGAGGTAAATGAGTAAATTTGTGGCTAAAATTTGGAAAAGTGGCAATTCAAGAAGCTGTTGCGCTTTTTTACTTATATAATTCAAGTAGAAATAGCGAACCCGATGCTGGGACCTACCTTAGCTAGTTTTTGGACATCTTCATTTGAGACACCCAGAGAGGCGAGACCCAACTCTTGAGAATACTGGGCGAACTCCGGATTAGCAAGCATAGGTACGTGTCCCATCAACTCGTGAATGCAATCCCTAACAGAAGATAATACACAATTGAAAGTTAATGATAAGTGCTAGTCTAATGTCTTAGGGAGAGATTATGCTGATTGATAAGACGAGCTATGGGAAATAATGCTTGGTTCATAACAATTATCTTCTGCCTAAATTTTAGGAAAGTTTTAAAGAGGAAGGTTCACAGTCGACTGTAGACTCGCCTTCTTGATCAATACAAGGTAAGCTCACTCAGTATTTGCAATCAACACTTCATTCCTTCTTTGTGGTTATAGTAAAACTACTTACGGCTCGGGTGTATAAAAAGGCTCTGCTTCATGACGAATGTACTGCGTGCAGTAGAACACACGATAGGCCAGGCCTTGAAGAAAGTCTCTTGCAGAAATATAGCCCGCAACGGGACGCAACGTAAATCCCGATTGTTCTAAGCAAAAGGGGGGAAATAAGTGTGTGAAATATGAAAAAGAATTGTGAGCTTACTTTTAAGAAATTTGGAGACATCTTCCAATTGGGGCAAATCTTCCTCTCTAGATAAATATATATATTGGTGATTAGTTCGAATGGGATTGATGGGATATACCGATAACCAGCGTGCTCCTGCAGGAGGGGAATGTTCTCCAAGTACTCCTTGCATGCGTGAGTTTGATAAAGTGTCATTAATTCACGATAAACTGTACTCCTGTGAGAATAACGAAAATATGAAGTCGCTTTTGGTCTATTTTATCAGGCTTTTAATAACGAAGATATTAATACCTATTGTCACGTTACACTCACCATGTTTTTCGCTCCTCAGTTGTGTACTCAATGCGGGTGATTGCATCTCCACTTTAAAAGTGAAAAGTAGTTGAACTTAGTAAGCTTTTCTGATAGGTGAGATGGGAGTTTATATTGTGCATAGCTGTTTGGTTGCAATCCGCCTAAGGAGGTCATAAAGGTCAGACGAGCAAGAGAACCGCGCCATGGAGTGAACACCTTGGACTAAGTGGCCTCACATCAACTAACAAAGCAGGCAAGACGAAAGGCCCCACTCAAATAGGTTGCAGAAGTTAGAAACACTGCCGTGTGTAAACAAGTTATTCGCCCAAAGGCCATCATTCATTTTGAATATTTTCAGGCTACTCGCAATGGAAGGCCGTGTACGCTTTCCAAAAATGTCCTAACAGTCAAACATTTTGATTCTAGAAGTTCTAGTTATGGTTATTAATCATATTAAGGGCTGTGAACTGTGTACAAACACAGATAATCCCATGGAAGAAAGTTAAGTACTGTGGTTTTGGATACTTTAAAATCTTCCGGCTTACTAGCGGTAATTGTAAGCTATTTTGGCAAATTCCAATCTCCGTTTCCTATAAGCCACGTCCTTGAAACTGGGATGCTCGGCATCTAGGTCCTTTCCATACATGTAGACGTTGTTGGAGATTACATCCAGTTCGGAAATGTGTCGAGGAAACCATGGTATTGTAATATCTGTAGTTAATTAGAGGTAAAATTGGTTTTGCTTTTAAAAAAATGGTTAGCATAATGAAAATCAAAACTGAGAATTGGAGTTGCAGCATAGAGTTCTAATAACGGCCTTCGAACCCCTCTGCCTGAGTTTGTATGCAGCTAAGCATTATGACTTCTGATGTCTTGTGGAAAGTCTCGAATCGCCGCAGAAATCATCTATGCTAAACAAATCTCTCCCCATTCTGCAATGTAAGTGTTTCGGGAGTTACCCATATCTGATTATCTCAAGTAACTACAGTTGCTTTGTTTTTAATTATGATTTCAAAGGAATTCTTCTGCAATGCATAAAATCTAGTTATAAAGTAATTTTTACGCCTTCCTGACCTCTTAAGATGGGAAAAGGTACATTGGCTTTAATGTCAACCGCAGGTTTTGCAATCACGTCCTTGCATACTTCTTGGAGCATTTGAACCACATCATCGGAAAAGGTAGATGTGGGTTGCGGATAAATGATAATTTCGTCCCTATCCGAGATCTTGATATTATCGATATTGTCAGATGAACCCTAAAAAATTTTTGCAGTTACCCCTTTAACAAATGGGCACAATTCATCACTTAAAATCTTCAACATTTCACAATCTCGGATCTCGGTTCGCGAATAAAAAATATCTCTTAGGCTTAAAAACTTTAAAAAATGGCACGGATTCAGTTTTCACTGATGAATCATTAGCGAGTTTTGTATGCCGACGGCCCACCTGCTCACAAGATTTTAGTGATATTTTGGCTGAAAAAAACTGTCCCCAAGGTTCGGGCTTGCACTAGGTCAGTGAGTCATTCACCTCCTTTTCCTTTTTTCCTTGGTAAAACAAATATAACTTAGAGAACAGATTTGGTTTCTGCTCATTGCGTACCTGTGCATGTATTTATGTTTCAATCGTTGTTGTATGTACGGCTAGTAGGGGCGAGTGAACATCTTCAAATCGGGGCTTTTTTGCATGAGTATGGGTACGCTGTCTTCTCGTGCTGTGAATTGGTGAAGCTTCCGCGTCACAAAAGCACACCTGTTGTGGCTTAAATAGCAGCTATGAAAGTAACGAGTTTGATTTGGAGTTGACAAAATAGGCATAGACTTTGTAATTAGGTATTTCTTTTATCGTTTCTCGGAAGCCAATTCGAACTAGATATCGACCATTTGACAAAACGCTACAATAATATATAATTTTTGAATGTTTCAATTAGCTATTTGCAACTTCATCAGCTCCTTATTGCAATAAAGTCTCTTTGTTTTCAGTTTTGGGGACTATGGAAGGATCAATCATTACCTGCAATTTCCTAAGAAGTGCAGCGAAGTCCTTCACTTGCGCATCCTTTTTCACGATCAGCGCAAATTGAGGTGAGCTCTCGGGAAGCATTGTCCGATTTTGTGTTACCGAAGGGCTGGTGAGTATTTATAGCCTCCCACATCCACGCAAGGTATGAAATGCTCTAATCCGGGAATAATTGGATGGATGTGTTGTTTTAAGCCGAGATAATGAGGGAAGTAATCCCTAATCACATCATGGGGTGGTTTTTGTGGCGTCGTCGCAAATTAATGCTATGAGAAAGGGGAGCGGCTAATTTATTTAGTTTCTTGTTTACAGTTTGATTTGGCACCCTTGGTTTGGGGTGAATCTTTTCCGTACCCTCGTCTTTCCTACTATTCATTGGGCTACAAACCGTAGATGGACCCTTAGCGCTCAAACCCGGAGATGGTTTATTACGAAATTCTCAGGAAAGAAGCGTTACTAATCGGCTCTCAGAGTTTCCTAAGGTCGAAAGTTTCATTTCCTTGGAAGCAGGTGTAGGGCCAATGTGAAGAGGTACTGAGAATCTGGGAGTGCGCCATTAAGCAGAAGTCCAGTGGTTTATACTCAACACTTGAGCAATATGAATGAAATACCAAATGAGCAACCAAAGTATTGCGCATCTCCCATCTTCTTTAGAATATAACCTCTGACTCTCCTCCTTTGATCATCACAAATTGTTCCCTATCGCATGAAAAATGACCACTGGGTAATCGCGCCAATCATCGCATTTACATGTTTAAGAGGCGATACTATCTTCAATGGCACTGATCCTTCTTGGTAAGTTCACTGAATGTGGAGTTTCATCCTTTATGGGAACCATGTTGGTTAAGGAAAGGAAGGTGTACTTGTTGTCATGCTTTTTCATTGCTAGTCTTACAAGCGTCGTCCTAAGATTAATCCTATGGCAAAAGACTGCGCTTAGCATGGTTTGATGGATGTAGAGTGTGGTGTCTGTTCTTCCGCTCCAATATTTTCTAGCATTGCCATCTGGATTATATCTAGGTGGCTTCCTGTGTTACATGGTTGATGTATTCACACGGTAACGCTAGACAGTCCTGTGAGGAGCTTTGGTGGATGGTTAACTCATAGCTCTATTTCATTTGTTAACTTCTTGCAGGCCACAGGACTGGAACAGTTGTCGGATGTGGACGTCATTTTCAACCCTCCTTCCGTTCGTAGCATGTACAGTTCTTTCTCCCCACCAAGGTTTAGTATCCGACAGTTGAAATCGGGGTAGCTGTTCTCTATGGTCGGATTTTTATTCCTCTGCAACCAGTGTAGTGCTCGTGTACTGCTTTGATTACAAGAGAAGGCACAGTACTCAAGCATTATCTCTATTGGCGCCCCAAAGAACAGCTTGTCGGTTGCTGGCACTCTTCTGACTAGTGCCATCCAATATCAGTACAACGGTGTCAGCTTAAACTTGAAGGTCCAAACATTCAAAGGGTCGGAAGTATGCGATCTCTTTGGTATTGATGAATTCAAGAACCGTATGGATAGTATTTCCTTTTTTCAACGTGATCTTCTTGCCCTCCGGACGACATTCCTTTTTCGTGATTTGACGAAATCTTTTCTGTCGCCATCTCGAATTTACTACGCCCGTTACTAGCCATGCATATTAATCCAGTGGATGGAAGTGCTGCACTCCGCATCAAATTGCGTTTGAATGAATCCGGTCCTGAAGCCCTTCAATACGCAATCCCTTCGTGCGTAAAACGTTCTCTAGTCCCCTTTAAGAGATTTTATGTTGGCTGCTTTTTATTGATCCTTGATGAATGCGTGACTTTGAGCCTTTACTGAAACTTTTATCACCTAGTTGTGTCTATTTGTGGTTTCGATCCCAAGGTTGCGCTTAGTCCTATCAGAGATGAATAAGCTTGTGGGAAAAAATGTTTTTATTGATAATTTTTAGTGTGCAGCTACAGAGGTACAAGCCTGTTAGTTGGATTCCTAGGTCTTCTAGTCTTTGTGTCGGTACGGCATTAGGCTGATTTTCATTGAGAATAGGCTGTTGGATACCTAACCTCCGGCTATGGATACTTCTATCTGCTCAGAAGATTCTGAGAGAGGGATGATTGTATGTATTTGTAAAAGCGATCATAAGAGGAGCTTTTGAAAAAAATTGAATAATAATGCCGTTTTGAAGTTGTGTTTCTTCAATCGAGGTCATTCCAATGATGCTGTTTTGGTTGTTGAGTTAATGCTACTTAATTATTATAAGTAGCTGGTTATTCGACCAAGATTTATATTAGAGTGGGTATTTCAGAGTATTAGATTGATTACATTATTGTTTCATAACAAAATATTGCACCGTTGTTTTCTACTTCAAATGAAAGCTATTCAGTTTGCAAAGTAAATATGTTAAAGGAATACTTGTTTGAGCGTTTTTGCCATGACCTTCATCCATCGCCTTTATAACAAGGTGGTATTGGAACACAATGGATGGTTGTTTTCACCTCTTAAGGTGGGAATGTGGGGTCACTTCAGATTGATTCCGCTGTTGAAATTTCACTACTGACAGAGGAGACAAGTCTTATAAACTCGAAATCCCCCTTCTATAGTTCATCATGCTCTTCCTTAACCAATCTTTTTCTGTTGAGGTTCTGAAGCTCTCGATACGGAAGTGGCACAAGTAGATTACCGTGCATAATTCCGAATGACAACTGGACTTTTCCTTAACCTTTGTGATCCTCTTTGTTAATTCTTCCATCATACGCCTAGACCTTTTGCGCAACTCCTTTTGATGGCATCTCTTGCTCACTTTAGCTAATATTCTTCTGCCTAAAATTAACGCGTGTTGGTTGGGCATCGAAAACTTCTTTTAGCTCCATTTAACTGGTGGCCTTCTTTAAAAGTTTCAAGGATGTTTTCTCCACTTGCCCAAAATCTTGTCACGAAGTCGTCTGTCAGTGGAGTTTTCTCCGGAGTAGCGGTTTTCCCCCGCGGTTCATGTCAATAGGAAGGAGAACAGAAAAAGTTCACCGGGGTGAATGCATGAGTGAGGGCGTAGGGACGGGGATGGGGGTTCGCTCGCATGACATTTGAAAGGCAATATCATCACTTTAACCAAGGTGATGTCATTTCTCTGTTTGTAAGCGTGTACTGCGCCCCTTCGCCATGACTAAGCTGTGTGGACGGCCATCCCATTCTTAGTTCGAGGTAAATGTGTCTTTCTTAAGTTTCTTCTTTTACATGTTCTGACTGGAGAGTGAAGGAAGCGTAGGAATTTTGGTGAAATCACGAGATGGAGGAATATGACTGTAAGCGCCAATGTTACTTAGACTGGATTTATGTAAGTGAATTTATCTTTATTATTATTTCATGAGGTAATTGCTTCTCACGGAAGGAGGTAATTAATTTAAATGCGAAATTTATGCGTTCTGTACGAATGATGAAGGCGAAAGTAGTTTGGGCCGGCGAAGAGACTGTATTATTAAGGAAACGAAATTCGCTCCCTCTTGACTGTCGGTCCGAAAACGAGCTCTCGCCTTTCCTATGTTTGTGTTTAAACCACCATTACTATTTTCACCTCTCATCCGAGCTTGGTAATACAGATGTGCATGCAACTCAAATCGAAAATATTCAGTTCCATGAAGACGAGGCTTTATCATCAAATGGATTGCTGTTGCGGTCTTTCATGTTCTTCACTCCACTGCTACCCGACATGGCTCTGAGCCAAGGAGAAGCTGTCACTTGTCATTACCATGTTGTATATGCTCTTATTGAAAGCCTCTTGCCACGGAGAGGTGGTATTTGTCTGGTTAACTCTCAGGTAGAGGTTTCCAGATGAAGTTTTTTTGACCTTTAAGCAGGTACCTGCGTCCAAGGTCACAAATGCAGATGCGGTAATGTGAGAATTGAGTAAGTCAATCGAAGATGGTGAATAAGAAGAATAGGTACTTAAGGGCATGCTTTATCTCTTTTTACTCTGTTGGCCTATAAATGCTGTGAAAGAAAGGAGGTCTAGAATGCTGGTGGGTCTTGAGGTTTGCTATCGTCTAGTAGTATATTGGCACCCTTTCTCATCTGTCGTCCTCCAATTGGGGAATGCTGATATTGTTGACTTACCATCTTGAAAGAATTGTGTCGACGGAGGTTTTGGTGATTTCTATTTTTGTTCACTATTTGAGGCAACGCACCCACCAGGTTGGAATATATTTTAATTCCAATCTGGAATCAGTAGCAATCGATGCAAGAGTTCGGTTTTGCAATGGACGAAAATGGAGTAGTCACGTGGCACTTCCTCGAAGGAAGAAGGAGGTAGAAATTCGGTAGTTGGTAACGGAAATGCGCTTGTTCTGCTGGTGCATTTAACATCGTAAGGTTTGTTTTTTTCTTTGGCTGTGTCTCCCTTGCGGCATCTCACTTAACGGGGCCAAAAAATTCACTTCCCGAAATGGTACTACTTCTTAGCACCATTTCTAAAGTGAAACTAAGAAACAATTTTAGCCAACAGATACAATCGAGAATGCAAGAAAATCCGACTTCTGCACTGTAATTTGTCTAGTCAAATTAGTTTCGAATTGACTTTACGGCTAATGCCTAAGGACAACTGCTAGGAAGGCAAGGGAAGTCTGGATCAGCTGTCTTGTTGACGTTATAAATTAGTTGGTCCGGAACTCTCTTTCCTTTTCCCCTTCTTTTCTACTTGAAAGGCACTTTAGACTAACCACTTCCGTTTTTGCCTCAGAAAAGACTATTCTAACAATAAATAGATAACTTTTACACTTCAAAGCATTTCTATTATGAGGGTTCTAGCCATTAAGCTCGGATTTCTCCTGTTCTCCATTTTCTTGTCCGAGCAATTATGGTATGCATGCCTCAACCACCTTGAAACATCATGGTGTTGCTTCCTATGCACTGTGGAGATATAGTCTTTTAAGGCTAATGAAATGCGGTCAATTTGGGGTGATCTTATTAATGAAAACAACTTTGATTCGTTGCCTTTTGCCACAACATAGCTAATCGGAGGTATCATTATCAACTCCCACTTTTTGTAGTGGAATGCTGTCCTGGTGCTTATACGAATCCTCTCCCCACTGCAAAACATCCATCTTCCCTCTTTTAAGACAGAGGAGATCAACCAACACCCCTTTTTGCTGTTTAAATTAACAGCACACCGCGACCTCTTGAGGGTATTCATTTCTTCGCTTTGCAAGGCTGAAGGACGCTTACTGGACGTGGATACCCACGGGGTGTAAAAAGGGGGAAAAAAGGAAGGAGAGAGAAGCCAAGCTTATTCCTCGCATTGTCCACCTCCGTGTACTTTTTTACTTCTGCACTCAAATACATTGGTGAGGGTGAAAAAAAAAACAAGTACAGCAGGACGGAAGACGGTGAGGTGAGTTTGTCTCCACCCCAAGCACCAGTCAAAGTGAAGGCGCCTGAGTTTTTGTGGCTTGATGAAAATGGTCTACTGCACCGAAATGGTGAAAGAAAAAAGGGGAGGGGAGGGGGGACAGTGTTCGAAGAGAAGCTTTGCGGACAGTGAGACGAGGGAGTGGGACGGGTGCTACGTGCGCATAGGTGTTGGGTAGGTGAATGCACTGCCGAGAGTGCGTTATGAAAGACATCCTTCGTTTGTCATCGGGCTCAATGTGTCTCTCCCTCCATCCGCCTGAAGTTGTGTAACAGGCGACTTCATTCAACTGACTTATGGCTCTTCGATTGGAGGTAATAAAACCTCCCCCAAACTCTCCTGTTGACATCGTCAACCGCTTCAGGTTTTTAGGTGGACATGGAGTCATCCGGGCCTACCAAAATGCGTTTTCCTCCTGACGTCATTTACAGATGCCCTTGTATCCACTAGAGCAATCGCTTCCACCAAGACCGGTGTAATGGTTCATGTGCCTCTTAGTTATGGTACTAACCGTAATGTTTTCCATCTCGTCTTCATAAACACCCAGTCATGTCTTCTCACCATTTGAATCTATTGTGCCACCTTAACACTGCTAATTACCACTAGCTCTTCTTCCAGATTTATGACGTGGATTGAGAAATTAATTTTGATAAATTGTGCTTTTTACACCGTCTCCCTATAGGTGCGCTTAAACTGAATCACAAATGTATGATTTCGAGGACACGGGCTGCCAATGTGACTGTTTAAAATCGTGGTCTGAGACGGGTAGTCGCCTTGCTAAACACATAAAGTTCATTTTCCCATTCTCTAAACTAACATACACCTTTTGAGTGGTTAAAGTTGGCATGCGATTTGGCTCTCTGTCCTGTTAGTGTTTGCATCCATGGCTACATCTGAATTGAATAGATCATCATAAAATTGGTGTGATGCACAGAGGAGGCGAGGAGGCATAGCGCATTACTCGAGGATGGTTAATTCTAGTGATTGTTGGCTTAGTTATGGAACTGTGATGTTGAGGGGTCTTAGGGGAAGAAACAACGTAATTACGCTCCCATTTGCTGAACAGAGATGGTGACATGGTATATACCTTATGACTAGTGATGGAAAGTGAATGTTCACTTGCTACAGCATGATCTGAAGGGATGCTATAATAAACTCCACCCACAGAAACGGGCAGGACTGGTGAATCGGTAGGAAGAAAGTCTTATTCTAAAGAGGCAAGACTTGACACTATTGCCAAACTTTCCCACGAGAAGGCATTCATGATAAGGGGGAGGAGTTAAGGAGACTACTGTCAATCCATGCTATCTTTCGTGCCATTACTCCTGATGATGATTTCCACTTTCTGGTTTGCTTATAAGGTTGACAGACTGCAAATAAGTTTTTGATTTTCTAGGTTTCATTCCGACTCTCCCTGTTTTTACCTCCTCTCGTAGCCTGTTCTCACCTTCCACGACCTGTGTGCCTGCGCGTTTGTTACGATGGCTGGAGATGAAGATGCCTTTGGCTAGGAGGTGTGTCAAGGAGACAGGTGGGTGTTTGCTAGCTCAGCTTCTTGTACTGCCGATATACTAGCTTTATACGGTTCAATTGTTTGCTGCCTCCTCGTTACACAATTTTATATGTAAATATATTGTTCATTGGGAATTTTATTTTAAACAAGTAATCAAATTTCTGGTTTGTTTTAACTATTCAGCCTCAAACATAGGTGACGCAAATTGCCAATTTCATCCTATATTCAAGTGAATAAAGATGCCAAAAATGTGGTTGATCTTATGCTATGTTGACGCTGTTTGACACATGAACATTTCGCGAAGTGAAGGCATCTCTGGGAATTGAGAGTTCCATCGCACTTCCCTTTGGTTTAGCGACCACGAGCCTTCGTGTGGCGATTCTCTCTCCTGTGCTGCGGCTAGTCCTTTTGTTTGCGTCGGCAGTCTTACGCCATGAGACATAAGAGCACCCATTATCTGCTTCCCCACGGGCTTTCACAATTAGGATGTCTTGCAGCGATGCCTCAATGACCGATCATCAGCTTGTCAACTGTATTTGGTGGTTGTAATTGCCAAACGTTATAAACGTAGGTTTACTTTTCTGCTCACTTCTGTACGAGGTTAGCAGTAAGAAGTGAAGAAGTTACTTGATTACTAGAGGTCATACCGCAAAATCTTGATCACTACAAACCACTATCAAAAGTTAGTCTCGTGGAACCTGGATCCTATCAGCTTCTTGGCATTCATGAACTTGCTGACATCCCCGTGCCCCCTTTTTACTCACATTTTTTCTCTCATTTTAAAGCTTCGCAAGTCAAGCGTCTTGTGTTCTACATGGAGTTCAGTTATTGCAAGACCTGGGCGCTAGTGTCACTCTCTGCGACGAAGGGCTGATTCAAGGTGCAGAAATTGTGGCAGTCCACCCTTGATCCCGCCCTGCTTAAAACAGGATTTTAGATTTCCTTTAACCCATTTTTTTTTTCAACTTTGAACCCCCTGTTTCCAATAAAACATGGAGCAAGTTTTCCTAAAAATAATGTTTGTAAGTACATTTTACGGGAGGTTGTTAACTTTTTGAAAGATTTTTGCATCATCAAATGTGAAGGCCGGCTTCTACTGATCAAGATTAGCTTCACATATGGATGACGTGGAACCTTCAATAATTTATGGCAAATTAATATTAATGCGTTATTTTTAATGGTGGTGAAGTTAACATGCGACGCTTATGAGTTTCCAATCGAGAGACTCCATGACTCTGTCTCATACTCATCCTCTCTGCATTCATTAGTGTGTTTATCCTAACTTCATTCCATCCCTTCTTTCCGCATTCATTTATCCATCTATCCGTCCATTTTATCACACGTCTCCCTCGACAGAGCAACCAACTCTCCCCGAAGGCTTTAATGTTGTTTGCAGAATTCGAGTAAGACGACATGTGAATGATGAGTGCAATCAGAATGCCAATAAATCCGCCATCTCGCTTTTACCTTCCAATTCTGTGTTGCTACTCATGGCAAGGTGAAGTGACGAGGTTTTCTTAAATGACTCCTTTCATTCAGGTATTAATACGTGTGAATGGGGTTGTCACTGTTGTGTTATGTAAGGTTTAGTGGCGCCCTCTGCATGCCGCACCGATCGGGTTACACGCATCACTGTTTTGCGATAAGGGTGAGTTAACGAGCTTCACCAAACGACGAGGCCAAGAGTGGTCGAAAACCCTTGTCATACGATTTGTCGAGCACCTCTACATAATGGCTTTGGGCATCATTGGTGCGACAATCAAATCCTTTCCTTCAACTAACGTTAACTTAACTTGAGTTCCCATTATTGGTCAAAGTGACAGTCTAATAAATTTAAATTAGCCACCGATTTGGAAAGGATTACAAAAGTGACTTCTAGCTCCCCACTTCTTGCCTCCCCTTTCCCAGTGGTGTGGTCTTCCTCGACTTCACATAACTCGTGATGCAGCACAAAGCGAAGGATCACTTTTACCGTCTGAATGAGCAACTCTCGGCGTGGTGTGCAAGGTTTACTATCCAAAGCCAAACCTGCCCATCACAATTCTCGATCAGTTATGCGGTATTACCATCTTCTTCCTACTCTGCTTAGCCATTCGTCGTGCTTTGGTCTTTGAACTGTGGAGTTTTTACTCATGCTATGCCCTCGGATAAAGGCAACTAAGGATTGTGCATCGCAAACAGCGAAGTTGGGACTAATTTGACCGTCAACACCCGCGATAAAAGGTGACGGATGTATTCGCCATCAAAGTTCACAAAAAGTTGGTGAACCTCCCTCGAAGTCCAGAAAGTTGACGCAAATTTTCATTTTACCTCCATTTCGCCTTACATGATGTGAATTTGAAGATAATTATTTTGTGAAAGGATCCCTTTACTCTGTCTCCATCGCAATGCATAACAGACTTGAAGGTTGCCTGCTCAAAATTGAGCCTTGCAAGTGAATAGTGTAGATTTTTCCGAGAGGTCAAGTCGGGCAGTGAGGGGCCTAATCGGTGCTTGAGGCACCCTTTCCTGGACGCGTGCATTAGAAACAGAGGGGAATAAAATTGTGGGATCTCAATTATATCCTCTAGTGGAAAGCTAAAAAAGTTCTGCCTTAACTATTCTCTAATCCATCTCTCACCCATCCATCCGTCTCGTATTTACTATTACGTTAATGACAAACAATGGCGCTGTAAATGAAGAGTTTATTCATAATAAAGAGGAAATTTCATTACCTCTCGCCTCCGACAATCACTCGAGGAAAGTAAAAGAAGAGAATGGGAATTAAGAAAGGAAGGAAGAGATTAGGGATCAAATGAGTGATGGGCGTTACGCAACATGCTACACTAAAGTATTTCTGAGGTAGCAGCAGAAGACTAAATGTGTGAGTGTCTGGACAAAGGTAACAAACAAGAAGTTGCTGAAGAGTGGAATATTTACAAATGGTAAATGCTCTGTGTGTGTGTGTGGGTGAGTGAGTGAGTGAGTGACTGTCTCTGTTCTCCTGCCTCTCCCTTCCCTCCTCCCTGTCTACTATTTACACATGATCTTTTCGAGACGATACAAGGGAGACCTGAGACCGAACCAAATTGGCGCAATCAAGACGATGCATACTCTGTAGAATGTTTATTAATTCCTGGTGAGCTAGAGGACCCCTGGCAGTTGTCGAAGCCTCCCACAAATTGAGAACCATTTCGGTAGGATGTTGAGTTGACGCAAAGTAGGGCAGAAATCTACCAAATGGCGAGAAATAATTGTAAGGAACTACCAATCAACGTAGAGAAGATTAAGAACCCAAGAAGGTAGTATTAGCTCCACTAACTGTTCACTTAGATGCTGAAGGATTATGAAGATGTTAAGTAAGTACGTGCAGTGACGTGGGAGTAACGAGCAAAGTAGCCCTTCAAAATGGGCATCGAATCTGAACTTGCAGTGTGAGCATAACGATCACCATCTGGAAGGTGGTTACCTCTCCCCCAACCCTACCGCCACCGACGCGTTACCAGTCCGAGGTGAGACTGTTCGTTCAATTGAAAGTTATGTTTGCGTTGTCATTTCACTTGCATTCATTTCTACTGGTAAATGCTTTTATTCTAGAATTTCCAAGATGGCAGTCAAACGCTCCTCATACCAAATTGTGATGCCTAACGAGAGGTTCCCCGAAATCTCGTTTTTATTCATTGATAACAAAGTTAATAGGTGGATACTTGTTTCACGTCTTACAGCTTTTAGAACCTATCATCCACTATGACCACCAGATGTGCTGTCATCCAGTCAAATGGAAGAAGATAAAGATGTATAGTTGTTTAGTGGAAACCGCAGTTGCCTCACCTTTCCATTGCAAGATGTTGAGCTAGTTGCCTCCAATCATTGCCCAGTGGTGCGATGGGATCGAGCATACTGCACAGTTGAAATACCACGAAGGACGGGAGCCTAGAAACAAAGAAGCAAAGGAGCTCGGTGTAAGTCATTAAGTCTGTCAAAGGCAGGGTGCCTCCGAGATACGGAAGACACTTTGGGTTGCGTCTTCGAAATTTTCTCTACCCTTCTTCAGTGTCAACTAGGGTAGTTGTGAACTTCCTTACCTAAACTCATTTTGTTCACTGTATGAACTGCCACTCGTTGGATTGAGTTGCAAATGTTTGCCCTAAAAGTAGGAGAAGGAAATTGTGCAAGTAAGTGAAGAAGGAAAGAAGAGATAGTCTTGATTGTATGCTTTTGCAGTATCTCACGTCTTGATCTTCGTGCTCCCACTATCCCGATTCCCTTCTCTCTACCCTGCAACCTCGTGTAGCACCAATGCACTAAAAACGAGGCAACTTCCAGGCTCGTATTTTTTGCCTCACAAGCCAGGGAAGCATCTTTTGTAAAAAGTTATAAGAATGTGGATGTTACTTGCTGAATATCCACGGCAAATGCGTTCATATGGGGTGCTAAAATTCTCTTTCGAAGACTCGCAACAGAGGATTCAGTAAAGCGATCAGCTCAACTTATGGGCCACCTCAAAACCAGTAACCAAGGCAAGCATTTCGACTAGACGCCGACTTGATGCTAAGCAAAAAAAAATGTCCATCAAGAAGGGGAAATGCAGGATTCACAAAACTATTCCTCTCAGTGAGAACGAGTGTGCCTTTGAGGTGAGGTCAAGTGCTGCTACAAGTCAACCACAAACACACTCTTCTGCAACAAAGAGAAAATTCTGCTCATTTTCAGGTTTGGGTCCAAAAAGGAAACTAAGTTAAAACTATTCTACATATCCTTCCGGAAAACGGCGTCTCATATACTTCTCCCCTCTCCTATCCTTTTTCCCATAAGCACTTTCTTTCCATTCGTGCCCACGGAGTTGTACAATCGGAAGTCCGAATGAAAACTAACATGACAGAGGCCTGTTTGGGCTCTAATGGAACAAACTTGTTTACCGTTTATAAAAATATGGAGTATGTTTTCCACCAAATTTGGTAAGAGTGGGAGGGGGAGGAGGATGAGGATGAGGGGAAGGAGGAGGAGGAGGAGGAGGAGGAATGGGAAGGGGAAAGGAAAATTTTTTTGCCTTTAAAGATCTACTGCGGTTTGGATTAAGCATCAATGAAGGGTCTGAGACCTCCTAGATTTACCGGTGTTGTCTTTTATGTCAATAATAGTTCCTTTGACGTAGGTAAAATGCATGACTTGTGTAATTTCTACCCAACGACACGCATATGTGCCGTTGTCAATCCATTGTTTCTCCTTGAATCTGTGCATTTGTCCCACTTCTTGCATAGTCGATGCGCGTCTTTTCTGTACCGTTTGCTCCTTACTATAAATTGGTCCAACTGTTCTTTTAGTGGCTGTTTTTCTTTTACCGGTTGTATGGAAGAAGAGGGGTCGTCCGCGCCTCAACCATTTATCCCATATTCATCTTTCCATTCTGTCTTAATCCACTCTGTACCTTCAATCCATCAAAACTCTTCCTATTCTGTACTTTTCCATTTACCCATCTACACATTCACCCATTCGCCCCACCGTCCTTCCATTCTGCATCAGTTGAATTTTTTTCCGCATTCACGTAACCATTCACTCGCCCATTGCTCGAAATCTTCACCCTACACCTCTTCCGATATGCCTCTATGGTAGAATCACACAGATTTAAAGATTTTATCTTACCTCTGGACTACCACTGTTGACATTCAAGTGCAGAACTTGCTGAGTTCCTGGAACCCCATCCTGTTGGCAGGCGATTGTGCAGTGGAGCCCTGGAGTAGCCTCGTCAACTCGTTCAAGAGTGAAAGAACAGTGGAGGAGAGTGTTGCGATTCCCGCTCCATATATGCCGAAATGGTATCTCCTACAATGCAAAAGCTCCATCTTAAAGGAAAAAGGGTTTTTTTGTTTCAAGAAAGGAGGTTTAAAAGAATAGCTTGACGATCTACCATTTATGCAAACGAGGTAAAGGCTGTGTATTCAAGCTTCAAGCTGTCCTCCCCCTCCCCCAAAGTCCAACTTTATCGCAAGGTGGGCAATACAAAAATGTCGCACAAATCCCTCGAGTAGGCGTCCTCTACAGGACAGCCAAAATGCGTTTGGCTTTGTGTGTGTTAGAGTGAGTCAAACTAACAACAACAGAGCAAAGGGTGGATAAAAAGCAAACAGACACGTTGGTCACTTCCTGTGCTCCATTTTTGGTGACGTCCGCCATTGACATACACACACACAGGCCACACCAAAAGAAAAAAAAAGCGAATGGATTAGGTGATGTCGGGAAGTGAGTAATGCAAAAAAAAATAAGTTGAATTATTAAAATGTCGCTTCCATACCAAGGTGACAGGCACGTGAAACATGTCATGGTTTTGTTTTTTCAGTAGTGCATGCCATATGGTGTGATCCCTTCTACACAAAAGTTGGACTGAAGAGGATTGCAATTCGAATGCCTCCTTTATGCCATCTACCCATCGGATGGCCTTTGCTTGTGACCCCACCAGTCTTTTCTCCCAATTTCCCACAGAGAGGAGAAGTGTAGGGCCGAGAATACCTTTCGTGCCTTCCATGCTGCCACTGGTACCACCGATGAGAGAAAAGCGTTGCATTGTATCGCGAAAAAAAAAACAACGGTCCACTGTCTGTTGGGCAAGATAGAGGCAGATAGAGTCCAAATCGTGGGAGATTTTCCCCGTCTTTGCATTCATTTTAAACACAGACCGCATAGATGTAATGAATAGTTCGTTCGTCCAAGGCATTGAAAGCAATACTCATCTGAGTTAAGCGTCAAAAGGTGCTGTAGTGAAACAAATCTTTGAAT
>UYWX01000170.1:0-30883 GCA_900622495.1 Hydatigera taeniaeformis
CGTTGTCAGTTTAACCATCATCCGCTTAAACACATTTTCATTCCTCTGATGTGCAAATAAGCACTTTTGTTGGTGACTCTTGCATTTCACTGCATGATTGTTTGCGTCCATCTTAATGCATTTTATATCTGTTGGACTTACACTTCCCACCGTTTCCACCTTCACCTCTCACATTTCCAATAGCGGCATGATCATCCCGTGTCAGTCACGAAACGCTAGATTTTCACCACTTTGACTCTTTTGCACGCGATGCATTCAATTATGGCCTGCCTCAGCAACTCGCTGTGTAATCTTCATAATACTGTTAATGAAACCTGTTATTTTCCACCGCAAGGCAACACTAGTTACAAAAAAAGCACAAGCACTTCTCTTCGTCCTGCCTTAGCTTTCTCTCATTTAACAAATTTATGCAGGCATTCAATAAGTTCTACCTTTTATTGCAAATCCGACTGTAAAAATTGAACTACATTCAGTCTCTTTGAATTGGGAGGCGGACCAACTGTCATTGCGCTGGCGGTGAATTGATGCCCCATTGTCACCGTTTCTAGTCTGTCATTTGTTACTCCAGACCGTAGGGGCTCCCCAACTAGACGAATTTGATTGTGAGCACTGGACAACAATGTTATCACTCTAAAATGAGGTGGGTCAAAACTCATCTGAAGACTAGCCCCCTTGCTCTACAATTCCGCCTGGGCAAATGCTTTACTCCACGTAGATTTAAAATAAGTATTCAAGTTCCATAGACGAAGGTCGAAGTCAACTTTCTGTGCTTTTCATAACACCTCTGATTCGGTGATAAGGCGTGTAACAAATTCGTCCCTAATCTAACATCACAGAATAAATCATCTGCACAAGAAATCGTCTGAGGAAAGTGGTCGTTTGCTTGCACACTACAAGTTCATTCTCGATAATATGATAGTACAATAAGAGACCACTTTAGACATTAGGCATCTCATAATGACATTAAGCCTTGCGACTAGATTTGGGTATGTTATGGGGAATTTTTGATGGAGAAATATAACTTCACCCAGCTGCAGCTGTATTAATTCACTCGGTTATCTCCAAATTGGGTCTCTAACCGTGGTCAAAGTCCATCTGTGGTTGCTTAACAAAGCACCATCATGACATTGCTGTGCTTGCTGAGCTGAGGGGCTGGCACCAAGATATTCAGACCCTGAGGTATCGCACAGTCGAGTATCCACAATGCAATAAAATGACACCTAGTTTGCATCGACTGCCACTCCTTCAGTTGGGGATGACTGACAAGTTGAAAACTTGGGACCTCATAGCCGACTATCCAAAACTGTATTTGGAGATTTAAAGTTCCTTTTTATTAGTAATGGCATCCACCACATCACAGAATGAAAAACGGGTAATTTAGGTTACTATTTGTTAACCTAGTGATAGGCATTATCAGCTAATCTGGTCAGAAAATAGAAGTATTTTAACAAATTCACCGATTTATAGTAAATCACACCCAGATCCCGTTGGTCCCTATATGAGCCTCCTCCATGAGACTGCTTCTGGCACTGCTACTTACATGAGAGCATTGGAATGTCAAGGGAATAGGAAAATGTCAGCTCAGTTCGATGTGTTACGCGATTTGTCATTCTAAAATGAAAATTATCGAAATTGCTTGTCCGATTGTTGAGCAATAATAGTTCAAATTAACTTCTTGAGTTTTATTCAAACTCTTCCTTCGTGTCGGCCAACTCCATCTTTATTTTGTCAATTTCGTCCATGTCATCGGGAAAGTCGGGGTCAATCCAAGGATCGTTGCCAAAATCCTTCTTGTCAGCGTACTTGGTCACCCAAGTGTGCCACAGGAGGCGAATCACTTCACCAGTGATGACATCGCCCGCGTTCATGTTAAGCATCTGAACGATAAAGACACCATCCATGCGGAGAAACTCGCGAATGAAGCGCTCCACAGTGTCTGGCCTGCTCGGATCTAAGGCTTCAGAAGGTGTTGGACTGCTATCACCGTTCTTCTCAGGCTCTAACATCAGAGGTTTCAGCTTGAGATACCTGCGAATAACGCTCGTCTGTCGCCGCCTGATGGCCAGACGAAGGAACCAATTGATAAGACTTACACCAGTTGTTATGGCGACAGCGAGAGTCCAAAACCAAAGGAAGACGTAGAGTTTCTCATTGAGCATATTAATGGCCAAAGCACACATGCCCATGTAGCGATTGGTCTTTTGACCCAAATGACGAATGGTGATGCTGCAGAAGGCGATTCGGGGGAAATAAAGAGACTCCTCCCATTTAATCCCCGAAACCAGAGAGTTGGCCAAGGTCAGTCCAAAGCCCACCATGTCCTCGTCATAACCGAGGAAGTGTTTCATTAAATAGAGTTGCCCGATTGCATTTGTAAGGTAGAGAATTTTGATGCAAAGGTACGAGAACACTGTCCAGGTTCCTATAGTCCCAGTGAAATAATCGTGATTCGGTTACAACATCCATCTTTTTGCCTAATCTGTCTGCATATAAATTTAACTGTCTTTTGGCAGATTCTCAATCTGAAGATAAGTAAGACACTGATGCTTATTCAGTACACAAAGCCTGGGTTTTCACTCTGCTAGTTTTTGAAAATGAGCTAGTTGTGATGTGTGTCTTAGTGTTGTTGCGTAGAATGTAAATCTGCTCACGACTCCTCCCACGTAAATCCAAAAATTGAATACGCTGGCATAATAAAAATGATGAAAGAGGTGGATGGGAAGGACAACGATCATACCCATTCTCTTGCTGACCAAGAAGATGCCACAGATTGCGTGGAGCCGGCGTTTGATCGCCGCCCGCTTGCCGCGACGAATGTCGCGGTGTGCGAACAGGAGAAGCTCCAGTCGTTTTGCTACATTCGCAACCATCTTTTCCCTATTCTCAGGTGATGAGGTCTTGAGAGCATCCATCGCCTTCACAACGATGGCAGTAAGGTCTGCTCCAAGGCGATTGAATGTGATGTTCTGCCAAGCAACATGTGGCAGATAAAACATTATGGTCTGAAGACCCAGGATAAAGGGAACCCATTGGTAGTATGCTAGAGGTGAAAAAAACATACGATTGGCCTGCGACTTCATTCTTTTCGATTATGCAACTTATCACATTGTAATCAGAATCCTATGAATGTGTATGTATGGCAAATTTGACGTACTTACTTATTTTCCGCTCATTCTCCAATTCAACCCACGCGGCATCGTCCTCAGGAATGGTCTCGTTGGCGCGAATTGGTGTGGTGCCATGTATCCAGCAGTAGGAGTTAAAATATGAATCAAAATCAGAACCCGATGGGACAGTGGGCACGTGGCAAGCCAGGGGCTGAAGGATGTAAGTTTTTGCAGATACTATGGCTGTACACAGCAGGAAAATTATGGTGCTGTGCAGGTAGCTCATTCGGTCCGCCCAGTCCTGAATACCTATAAGTGTGGCCGCCTGATACTTCTGATAAAAATTCATAAAATCTGACCCCAACTGAGACATTGTGATTCAGAACTCAATTCTACAAAGCAGAAAAAAACATCAAAGCACCCTGAGTGACAAGCTTGAAAGCTGTACTGTCTAAAGGATTTACCGTCTTAACTATATTGTTATTTTTGCTAAGCTTAACTTCTAAAACGTAAAGTCTACTCGCTTTTCTGCCATATTTATTCAAAAAATTTCATTATTTAAATTAGTAGATGTCTCACTAAGGTTCATCAATTGTGAGCTTGTTTAAGCACAGGCATTCCAAAAAGACGGCGTGTAATGACTGAAAGCGTATTTATTTGTCTTCAGAGGAATATACAAATTGCTATTTGAAACGTTCAAAACTATCTGTAATCAGGTCTAATGCTGAAGGAGGAAAGGCGGATTCATGTTCCAAGTCTTATGACAAAATCAGTATACCAAAATTACTCCAACAAAAGCTGCATTCGCGAAAGAAATGGGGTTACTTTTCTTGAGCATTATACGAGTTTTTCGGGTGTGCTTCCGTTTTTCGCTTGGCGATCTAAACGGCCGATGCCTTCTTCTCGTAAGGTGTTCTGCGTTGTGTTGTTTCGCCACCTTCTTCGAGCTGTCTTCGTTGAGCAGCAATATCGCGCGCAATGTCATTCAGCATAGCTCTGTTCTTAAACTTGGTCTTGTAGATGTCCCACATCTCCACAACAACGTCGGCAGTTACAACATCACCAGCATTCATTGATATCATGCGCAACAGGAAGACGCCGTCGTGGCGCAAGAAGTCAGAAATAAAGTTGCGCAGAATTTCCTTATGCTCTGTAGTGTATATATCTTGGAGACGGAGGAATTTCTTGATAAAGTGAACCTTGTTCTTTTCACGGCCTAGCCGCATAATCCAAAGTGGGATGGAAATAGCTGTGCAGACAGCTACAATGGCCGTCCAGAACCACAAGAAAATGTACAGTTTTTCATTCAGCATATTAACAGGAAGTACGCATTGGGCCACGTATCGATTGGTGGTGCCAAGATGACGGACATGCTCCAGGTAGCAGAAGGAGACACGAGGAAAAATTCGGGTCTCATCCCAGTCGCGACCATTTACCATGTACCTAGCAACCTCATAACCGAAATTACTCATCGATTTGTTGAATCCAAGGAAAGTTTGCATTAAATAGAGCTGGCCGATCGCGTTTGCAAGATAGATGCATTTTATAAAAAGATAGGTGAAAATAAGCCAAGTTCCCAAACGCTTGCTGGCAATGAACATCCCGCAAAATTTGAAGGCCTTTCGGCGTGCGTCAGCGACTTTGCCATGACGGTAGTCGCGGTGCTGGAACAGCATCTCTGCCATTGTTCCGGCAACGTGTTTCACAAGCATCTTGCGGTCGTTCTCAATAGTGTTGCTCGCTTTGTTCGCCACAGCAACGAGGTTCTCCAAATCTGTACCGGTGCGGTTGTAGCAGATGATCTGCCAAACGACGCGAGGAACGTAGAAAAGGATGCACTGTAGACCAAGCATGAAGGGTACCCACTGGTAGTAGTCTACATATTGTACACGCAAATACCCTTGTTAGATGCGTCAGGATAACTTCAAAATACAAACAGACAATTTTGCTTGATTAAACAATCCCCCTTCGCGCTACCACTTACACCAATTGTGAAACACGAGGCCAGAACACAGACTCACTAACTCAAAATCATAAACCGGCAGCTATACGAATAAATTCAAGCCATGATACTTACTAATTCGCATATTTTCGTCAGCATCGTGCCACTCGGAGTAGTTTTGAGGAATGTGTTCCCCCTCCAAAATAGGAATCGTTCCGTGAACCCAGCAGAAGTTCTGCAGGAATTTCTCAAAGTCTTTGCCAGAAGGTACTGTAGGTATGTAGCATGCGATGCTGGCAAGCAGGTACTGTTTGACAGCGATTATTGTTGTGCAAAGTAGCAGGATGAGAACAGAGTACATGAAATTCATTTTGTCTGCAAAATCCTCCAAGCCGAGGAAATCGGAGACGCGAAGTTTTGTCAAATAGTCAATGAATTCTATTCCAACCATTTTCAAGTCGGTGGACTAGTGATCGGCTGCAGGGAAAGGAAGGAAAGCCTTTCACTCATACTCTTACTCTCAATTACATGATCAGAAGGTGGAGCATGTTGGCTGTTTGTGTGAAAGAGTTAGCGTAAACACTGAACGTGTAAACAGTTTAACAGATCTAGTGGCAACTGACAACGTGTAAATGAAGCTGAAATTTGATCTCGCATTCTCAAATATGCGTTTTTAGGATTATTCAAGTTGCTATTTAAAATAAATGGTAATCAACATGACTCAATAAACGATAACGTTTCAGAGAGCTGTCGGGTTGGTGTCGCTTTCATACACGTCTGTAAAACTGTCCATTCAGCTGAATGGAAAGCGGAAGTCCCGTGGCTTAGCCCCAAGAGCGTGGAGTTTAGTCGACATGTCTCAAAATATCCCCGTGTCCATAATTTAAAGCACTTAGGCATGAAAAGACACTCTTCAACTATGCTGAGCTGAAAGTATTGGCAGTAAAGCAAATCCTCATTATTCTCACTCCATTACCAGGTCAAAAGTGGGAAAATAGCGGTAAGCTGCAAAGAGCCTAGGACAAACCAAAAGCTAGAAGCAGTATCAATTAATTAATTAATAATAACCCGGTTGTATGGAAATAACTGTTCTGATAGTTTGTAACATGACAGTTCTTCACAAGGCAAACAAAAGGATTACTAGATGTAGATCTTGAAAACCAGGTACATAACTCAAACCGCATTACTTTGGCCAGATAGTTGACAGGTGGCCATTTGCAAAACGAACAGGAGTCACACTGACTCTTATTGTAGGGGATAAAAAAGAAGATTTCGGAATTGGTCTAGCGAGTGTGTCATGTAAATGACACGCAAAACACATTTCAACCCATAAATCCCGACTTTAGCTAACGTACTGGCCCACTAACCGTGGACTAACGACGCCATAACCTCCATAAACTTCCTCTGCTAAGTGTTTATAAAGCTGATAACTTGTTCATTTTCAACTTATGACCAAATGGGTGGTACAATCAAGCCTCCAAAATTGAGTCGCGCAAGACTTCATGAAAACTTTAAGATTGCTTCACTGAAACTTCGGAGATTAGTGAAATAGTATGCTGCATGGCGTCTTAGAGTCTTTATGCTCAAACATTTTTTACATCTGTCTTGGTTGTTGCAAGCGTTCTAACCACCTAAGATTATTTCACTCAAATGCCTCGTATGGCATTTTCACATTTCGTAAACTTAGCCTATGCCATGCTAAGTCAAACGTTCTTAACAAGAAACAACACCAAAGCCCGAAAGAATATGGAACCCATTAGAACAGCCGACATTTTGGACACAACGCCTACGGCTGTGAAGGAGTCTAAGCGCACCAAAAACACACGAACTAACCGGGTCGCAATAGCGCCTCAGGGAACAAGTTAACACGAGTGTCTGCCTACATGACAGATACCTGGCCAACAAGAACACACGCTAGGATGAGACCTTCGGACGTATGATGTTAGTATTGTTAGGAAACGACGGAAGCGACTATCCAACGTTTCAGAATTAGCTGCGTCAATCTGCACCTGGCTTTCGTAACTAGCATGCTTATTACAAATAACTGACACATCCCTGCGAAATTACTCTGCCTTTGGATAGCTCTGAAAGTCAACTATTTCCCTAGATGCTTTTGCAATGCCTGACAAAATAAATTCAAGTAGGATTAACCAAGCCATCTGGTTATCAAACCAGTATTTAAGGACGTTTTTCAAAAAGAAGCAAAAAGGTTTTAGGCATTACTAAACGTCTAGTTTGCATATCGTATTTGATCCATGTATGTAGTGATGCAAAGATCTAGATTAGCATTGTAGCAGGCAGCGAACGTAGAGAAAAGTCAGGTTTTCATTGCGCTGCTAAGGTGAATGAAAAGTTTACGAGTACACCAAATTCCAATAATCGCTTACCATAAACAGTAGCAAAAAGGAAAAACAATACTATGGACCTACGCCTAGCGGTGGGTACAGTATTCCGGTTTGGGCGAACACCGTAGAGCTACCTCCAGCGTACTGTAAACTCACATCTTCGGTCAGTAAGCGCAATTTTATCAGCCGTCCAGTAGTCGGGATTACTCGCTGGCCATTGGTTATTAAGAAACCCCGCAAACCGATTGGTCGATGGTACTGATGCGCCTAATCGTGGGGTCTCATTCCGATAGCGAAAACCTAAACCTCTAACACTACCCTTCCTTTAAAAAGGGACAGTGTTTATACCACTTTTCGTGGAGAACGCAGTTGGCAATGAATAAAAGCGAATACGGTCACTAATGTTACTCTTGCAAAGCGTTTTTAGATAGTCGGACTCCAAAATGGAGAACGTAATTTTAGAATTATTTACAGTCCCTCCCTTTCTTCCTCCCCCTAAACTGTGTTGTTCCGTAAAGTTAAGTCCATTAACCAGACTAGTCGTAATGGCTTATATATATATATATATATATATACAAGACCAATTTCAGTACCGTAAACATTTTGCCGCTAAAGTCACTTATGAGTTTAGAACCATTCATTGGAGCAACTGTCAATTTCTGCCTATGTATGAACACGAATGTCGTTTACGTTTCCCTTCAGAAACATCCAGTTCTGCTGGGTAAAATTGTGTTTCCATTTCCATTTGCTGAAGATAAAGTACCTTCAGAAAATCACTAAGGGGATGACCATAGAACAATTTTGAGGAGAAGACTCGTAGGAAGCTCGAATGCTTCAAAATTGGGATCCTTTCTTGGAGGATGTTAACTTTTTATCTACCAAATTTGTCTATAACATTTGAGCGCGTGACCCTAATGCATCCCACCACTTAACCTGCCATCATGGTAACAACTTTATAAGCTGTTCACTTCGTTGTATTGTAGTGGTTCCCACCTCCGATTGTTCCTTGTTTATAAATTAGAGTTGAATTTGAATGCCTCCATACTACTTCGACACTCAGCCGATAACATTGGTCGGGGTGGCTTTTGTAAAGGTTTTAGCATTTAAGTGGCGTTGCTTTACGATATGCATTGTCTCGTCCGTGTCGAGAATTTAGGTTAGACATTCTTAGAATGAAGGTCAACCCTTAACTTGAATTCATCATACAGGCACCTTTTCGTTACCCTCACGCCAGCAGCCAGTGAATCCTAATATCGCCTGGAAAATAACTTGTGATAGCACATTTCCTGCCGCTACTGTTGCACCTCACTTGAGACGTAGAGCGTGCTCTGCCATTAGATGGAAGTATAAAGGTGATAAACACACTTCATCGAAAAGTTAACCTTGACTTGAGTCCATTTCGATGCCATCCAAACGTGGTTTCGAAGTTTTGGTGTCACTTGCGAGTATATCACGGGTTAGTGGGACCCCGACCCAAAGGACTTTCAAACCACTTCATAATCTATATTGGCTTGCTCAGATCTTCAAGGGGCAAATTTTTAAGGATGGAAAGACTAAGCGCAGAAATTCATATCCATTCACAGCATAGTTGTTGTGATGAAGCTCCTTGGAGTTCCGCCTTCTGGACTTCGCCACATGCAAAATGAATGGTCGTGAGGCCGACGTAGCCTGAGGGAGCACAAAGCACCAAACTAGTGCTTTACCGTCGCAAGTGCGACAAAATGCTACTTCTATTATGAATGTGAAGTTCATGCAAGCATAGCACTCTTAAGTAAAAGCCATAAAATCATACGAAGGCACTTTGGAGAACTAAAGAATGAGATGGGTCGGTGCTGGCAGCAGCCTGTAATACATACCCTGTAGAAAGGTAAACCGCATGGCGTCAACTCAAACGAACGGCATGACAGCTTTCTGGATGCACTAAAAAGGCGATCCGATTTGCCGCCTAGTTCGCACTATCATGCATGCCTGTATTCAATTGGCCGAGTGTGACAATATTGGTACATCTTTACCTAATCGCATCGAAATACCTCGTCCCCTTGCGTTTCTTCGCACCAAAACGCATATACAAAGCATTTAACTTCACACTATCACCCTCTAGGCATTGACGTGGTGGATACTAGTTGTACAGCACATCCAAGTTATTTGGGAAACTTGTCCGTGTATTGTAAGCTGTAGAGTCAAGGAGATGCAAAGTGGGATAGGGCAAATGGTAGTTCTAGTAACGTTTGCTGCTATTTAAAAACAGTGCGGTCACCATTCACTTTGGTGGCGAGGTTTACAACAAAGATGTGACCTCCTCGTGATGTTGGGAGTTTGCCAACAATACTTTAAGAGTTCTTCAAATCTATTCACTATGAACCATACTATGAAAAGTCGCCTAGAATCGTACAGAGGAGAGCAATCTTCATCAGCAAAAGCTATGTTGTTGTTCTTTCTATGGAATTTTAATTGATTGTTAAATTTCTGCTGTGCAAATGGGAATTTCTGATATCTCACAACTCCGTGAAATTAGTCTTTCTTACCAAACTAAATCGTTCTCTGAGATCCACAATTGTGCAAGTATTTTCGTTGCAATATTCGCAAGTCTCCATTGAAACTCAGTGTGAATCTACTGATTCAGCACAAAACAGCCTTAAAAAGTGGGAAAAAAGCACAATTTATAGCTCATGAAGGAACAAATAAAGGCTTAAGCATCTTATATTAAATGATTTTTATGGAGGCCATGCATGTGTTCCACTAACCAAAGAGCATCGAAAATCCCTCATTCTAATCGTTTGCCTCCAATTTAATACACAATATTTTAATGGAAACTATTCGGTAAAGTTGGTCGTTGCTGATGGCATGTAGTGAATGGACCATTACCACATTCCCATGCACTATTAGCGTTTACCTTGAAAAATTTGGCATTTATTACGTCGGACTCGGTAATGTACTAAGCGGTAAACCTAGCGACAAGTGGCAACTTGAACAACCACCATACATACTGATTAATATCGTTCAACCCACCTGCGTCAGTTAACGTAAACAGCCTAAGCATTGTGGAGCACTTAATGTGACCCTAATTTATTTTACAGCCGGGTATATTGACGAGTGGTCTGCCTTATGTCCACCCTGGCCTTCTTTTAGATTGCGAAATCTCAACTACTGGGCACGGAGAATAAGGCACCGATTTTAGGAAGGACTGACGCTAAGCTAATCTTGCACAAACCCATGTGCTTAGCCATTATTCCTGTCTTAACTTCCATAGCAAAACAATTTTTAAGAGTATTGCCTTAGGATCATGCAAATTTCGGGACTTACTCATCAAATCCTGCTTGTTTAAGGGGATGGAGTTACATGGTTTATAATTAACTGGATGCCATCACAAATTCTCTGACATCTGAATCAGCTTAATCATATATGGCCATACCAGCACTGGGTTCTCACCTGCTGTTGAACCGATGTGCAACAAAATAGGTGCTTTTGAAATCCCGGACTTTGAACTTGGTCCGTTGCACTGCGTATTTCAAAATCAAATTAGTATGCCTCAGAATTACATCAAAATTTGAATCGTCAAGTGCTATCCATGGTTCCTGCTATCATGCTATAAAATGCAGCATAAGCCAAAATGAGCAGTATACTTGGAATTTTCAAAATCCATTATAATATTGATGTTTTGTCCATGTAAATAGAGATGCTGTTTTATTTCGACGCAAGAAACACCTAAAGTGCAATGCATGGGAGTAGTTTAAGCGCTTTTTGCAGTCCGGAAGCACGAATTCAGAACGAACATGTTTCTGCCAGAGAATGACGTTACTTCAGTCACAGGAGCTAAATCGGTCTACCCCATCTATCCTATCAATTTCTTGTATATTATTATAATGTCGGAAAAAATTTTTCGCAGACAAAAGACTCTTACGGAGTTCCTCAACTAAATGATAGTGATGAAGAGACAACATTAAGCTCCGGTCAGCGGAAAGAAGACTTAGCTTTTATCCACTAGAGGTACAAGTGAATGGACCATACGCAAACACTGCAATGTTTTGTACATTTGGATGTCTGTTTGATTGACATTCACTTTCGTATCTGTCGTGCTAATGCTTGCGTAGGTTGACCTTCGGGTTAAGCGAAAGCTCTATAGCCCTCGAAAGCACGTAATCAGACCTATTTAATGCCTTTTGTCAACCAAAGTGGAGCTGTGGAACCTTATATTTACATTTCACCAAAGTTTTGTGCAACGATCACGTGTAAAAGTTAACTGAATTGTTGGTTAAACTCAGCTCATTTCAAAAATGGTGCCATTTTAGATTCATCTTAAATGTCGGGCTTAAGGTTTGAGCATTCTAAAATACGTTTTAGGGGAACAGATACTGTCTTTTTTCTTGCCCAAAGCAATTGTATCTGCGTCATTTGGAATTTGATATTCAACTTAGGAGAAGCTTATTACAAAAATATTATAGGGGACGCTGACCAATTTTTAATAATGGGCGGAGTTAGCCTTGCACGCATAATTCCATTTGTAAGCCGGGATTTGTCCTCACGTTCCGCCAATTTGCTCTGTCCGCCCGCTTAGCGCATTTATATGACGGATACTTCGGTATGTCAGGAGTGATCGAGCACTTCTGCGAGCTAACAGGTACTTCGCCTTTCTAGTATAATCTGATTCCTTAAGGCTGTGATGTATACACTGCTAAGTCTTTCTTGGATGCCAATGATGGGAATTTGCAGATGGCCGTGGACCTTTTTTTTGCGAGTAGGACCTCTCAGATTTCCTCGTCCGAACATTCTACATCGCAGCCTGCGGTCTTCCGTGAAGGTACGTCGATGGCGATTAATGGTTTTCATGATATCAATGGGCTGTGCTGTTTCGAAAGCTCTCGACTTAGGGATGGATGATTCAGCTTTAAGTGGATAGGACTGTTCAATATTTACCATTAGATTAGTCCGAACTACGTTGCACTATGCTCTTTTTTTATGGATTCGCGTGATCGTTGTGGTTGGGTAGCTGTCAGAAAATCTGACTCCTCTGACGCAAACAACAACGCACCGTCTTCTTCGTCTGACAATCTCGTAGGTCTTGTTTTACAGCTTACCGCCGTTAAATTTAATTTGACATCCCGGTTTTTCTGATGAGTTCTATGTCGATTTAACCCAGGACACCGTGGATCGTTCACTAGGAAAACTACCACCGTTTAACAAGAAGAGGACCACCCTGGAACAGTTATTTGCACCTCCGTATGAACTCATGTACGGTGGTACCTTGCGACAAGTATGTGCTCTATATTACTTTGCAAATTTAAGATAGCTGTTGACGCGGCATTACCACAACTCCTACACTTCCGTCTAGGCCCCACCTGGGTATCTGCTGTGTAATAAAAGCCATTGAGGCCCTCTTCAATCCTCTTTTAGTTGGCTAAGAGCTCTAAGCTTTATCTCGTGCTTATATATCTCGTATTTTAACATTTAGGCTAAAATTGCGCAATTGCTGAACTGTAAACCATTTATTTGTAGTAGTTTGCCGGGGTTTGTTACAAGGAGAGTAAAACCAAAAGAAAGGGTTCCTGCCAAAAGATGTTTTGACAATGTGCATCATAGATCTTTCGCTACTCGGATAGGGTAACCTTGTCTTACTATCAAAGCTTTGAAATGGCAGATTTTCTTTGGGTGGCGCTTTTTACTCCTGAGTCTCATATAGATAAACCGAAGCATGCTAATTGAACCTTCCGTTAGTTGTTAAAGCTTAAGAAAATGGATATATTTTTTCCTTTTCTTGTTCCCGTCCTCGTTTCTAAAAGCGGTTTTGTTTGGTGGATGGGAGTTGTTTTTTACTTTTACTGCTAAGCAGCGGACGTTCGAGCAAGCGAGACTGGCTATCGACCATGGCAGCAGCAGTTGTGCCGTAATATCTCTCTGCCCTTTTGAATCCTTGTATTGACACTTATCTTGACGTCGGCTAGAGCAACTAATCCCTGATAGCATTGTTTTTCTGGCTCAGTTACTACTTTGTACCGAGATCTTGTTGTGATTCTTATATCTTCCGCACGCACGTGCTCTGCTTTCACTGCCCTTGAATGTGACCTCAGTGGCAGTTTTTAGCGTCATTTCGGAAAGTGAGCTACAAGGTCTATCCTGAAATGTGAGACTCTCATGGTTTTGTGTTCCATTTGTGACGCTTGAACTATGTTTCGTCTTTGTTCTGAATGTTAAAATAGCAAAGTCGTATTTATTTTTACACAGGATATTGTAATCATGCCCTCATTGGGAGTTTCCTGCTGCCCTTTCCATCTTTAAGTCATGAACTAGAAGTTCATTCATTTTCTAAGAATTAGGGCCTTTGGTTATTATCGAGGTTGAAACGCATTTTAATGCTGAATCTCGCATTACAGGCTATGGAAGCGGCACGTGGCCGGCAGAAGTGGATTTTGATTAGCCTTTACGACGACTCCTGCTTCGACTGCCGTGTGCTCAACCGGGATGTGTGGAAGGACTATCGTATTATTAATTTCATCAGAAAGAACGTGATTTTCCTTCAGGTATAACTAATGCTAATCCCTCAACTATGTTTCGTTGCGTTTTCATTACCGTCACGTCACAGTCCAAGGTCATGCGGTGACTCGTCGACGGGATGTCGCCCACTGTCGCGTCCGTGACTATTGTTACTCATCCTGGTAGCATGTCCTATATTTGGCATACTTACCTTGACACACAGGGGTCGCTCACGTTTTAGGAACCTTGGCTTAACTCCCTGCTTTGGAGGCGCGTGACTTGAATGAAGTTATTTTATCCAAGTTACACCCAAATATTACTGCCATTATCCTGTCAGGTCTAATACCAGCTGTGGATATCACTTTCACTTACGTGTTGATGTGCCAAACATTTAAGGGTATATAGGCTGCGTTTCTTTGACCCCACAGCTTTTCATCTAGACGTCGAGTTCGCAGGTTCAGAGGTATTTTCCATGACTGACTTTTCGACACAACCATCATTCCACATTGTATCGCGGATGACTGAAATGGATTTTCGGCTGTTCATGCTTGATGTTTCTCTTCGTTATCGATGTATCTTGCTTAACGTTCATTTACGCTTATCTTATGTTAGTTTCAACGCAGTCTTATCATTTGAAAACTGGTAGATCTGTGGATCTTTCATCCTTCTGAAGTACGAGGTGAAATTTAACGCTCGTAAATCTTAAAAAAGTTCTACGGAATTTCTCAAATACTAAAAAGACCTTGTACTTTTTTATTTCGTTAGTTGAACATCAAATCACCTGATGGGACGCTGTACCGAAGTCGTTTCACCTACATAGATTCAGCGACTCATATTGCGTTTCTGAATCCATTTACGGGAGAACAGAGGATTTTCTGGAATCACCTTAAAACTCCTTGCGAGATACTGAGTGTTTGTAAGTTTTCATGTCCCGACCTCTGTCCAAATCTCACCTTATGGTAACAGTATAAGGACAATGCATACCAGTGTTCACATTTCGTTAATGCTTTCACGACTTTAGTCTCTCATTGACTGCCCTTATGATCTAAGCATTTATTTTATTGTTTCCATTATCTTCATGCCTTCCGAGAGTTTTATAGATCCTGACCAACTTAGCCATCTAGAGATGCCTACAAGAAGAATAATTTCATATTGCTTATTCATTCAAAATTAATATCTAGTACGTTGAAAACTGGAACTTATTCATTTTCATCCTTTGATTGAAGCTTCGATGCTCACCTGTCTCTCCTGGTTATTACTTGTCTTGGATTAATTCATCCCAGCATTTGCCCCGTTCCTCTCTTGTCCTAATTAAGTTGGCACTTAGTAGTGCATTAAACTCTCTTCTTGTATTATGCTTGTAGCTCGGCTATCATCAGCGGGTGTTTGGAAATACAAATATGATTTCATATTTGGACTGTTCGTATCTGTGTGCCTACTTCTAATTTCCTCTACCTATAGTATCGAAGTTCCTATTGGCTCACCCGACTCCCCCGAGCTTGGATGCTGATATATCTAAGACCAACGCGTTCACCACCGTTGCCAGTGTATTTGGATCGCACCTTCAGTCTGCCCCTGCTGAAATGGGATCGTTTGAACCCTCTGGACTGGGGTCTACTTATTTCTCATTGAAGACTCATCGGTTCAAGGCTGCCAATGGCACCTCTTCCTCAGTTTCGGTAAAATTCCTCCCGCTGTCACTTGGAGGTTTCTTTATTTCTGCATTGCTTCAAATACTGCCTTTTTGTAGACTTGAAAGCTCTTGTTTGAATTGACTAGTCATGGTATTTAATTCGATCTCCCTCCTCCCGAATTGTCCGAAGAAATTAAAGGTATTCACGCCTTTTCCAAAGTTCCTTATCATAACGAGAGAGGAAAATGAAGACTAAAGGAGCAGTGCATTTTACCGAAGGCGAAGTTAAAAACATCAAATTCTGCTGGTTACTGTGCTTGCATGCCATTTTGTTCATTTCATTGGCTAACTCCGTAGGCCAATCAGATGTACATCGCATGGTTTGTGCGTTCTATGCATGCTTTGTTTTTTCTTCATCTCTCCTTTCTCCTTTCCTTGCCCTCACTCCTTCGAGGCGCTCTTTTCTAGCCTAAATTCAGCATTAGCGACTCTTCTAAAAGGTTAAAGTGCATATGTGACTGCGACTGTGTGCGTGTATGTGCTTTCACGCAAATCTCCACTTAGAATTGCTTTCCTAGTCTATTTACTGAAGTTTTCATGTGTCAACGTCACCCTCATCTAATTTGGCTTTGAGTTTTGCTTCAGGCAGCAGAAATTATCAAACAAAAGTAAAACAAAATCAGGTAAACTAAATCAAACCCAAACAAGCCCTTGGATAAGCCACAAAAATAGGCAATCTTGATCGTTAGTAGGTAATCTGTTTCGGATGCCAAGGTCGAAAGAACCGATCGTACTCATTTTATTACCCAAAGTCGCATAGGATAGGTTTTAGCTGTCTCCTCCGAAACTGGTCCCATTTTGTTAAGCCGTTAACATTAGCAACTTGCCCTTGAAGTACTGCTTTTTTCTTCTTAGGGTATCTTACACAAAGTTGCGCTTCAAACTTTTGACTGATTGGATTTAACTATTACAGTCTTGCTCCATACATGCCTCTTGCTAAGGTTTCCCTTCTTTGTGAACTCTAGTCGTCAACGTCCGCATATGGCTCTACTATCGACACTTCTCCCGAAGCACCAACGGTCGCTCCATCAACCTCATCTAGTTTCACAAATACGGCTAAGCATTCTCTCGCCTTGAAGCGCAGAAACGTCGATGCGGTGTGTCGTCTTGGTTGTTCATGTTTATTAATATTTAATGTTAGAGTAGACATTTGACGTCCTGTATTTGCAGGTTCTCAAATAAGTTCTTGCTATTGTTTCAAGAATTCTATAAATGTGAAATGTTTCTTGAACCATTCAGCTCGGTTGAACAATCATCACCACAATCCTAGATTTGTAACATTCGAGCCAGGGCAGACCTGCGGATTTTGCTTCCGCTAAGCGCTTATTCTAAAAACACTAAACATAAGCATATCCACCACTATTTTTATCCCGTTGTGGATTTCCAACTGGCTGTTACGTTTGTGGCTACCTACTATCAAGGGAAGCTGTCAATTATCAAGCGGGAAAATTTAAGGGTAACATGAAGGATGCGGGTGATAACTTACAAAGCACAAATCCTGCGGATGTTTTGGGGTGGTAAGAGGTCTTGCCTTGTCTTTTATGAATCCAAATTGTCTTCTCTTATTCCGATTGGTTTTTAGTTTTGAGTTTTCACTTTCAAATTTTGTCGCATGAGGTGGATAAATGTCGACTTGCAATTATCGCTCAGTTTTCAGAGGGGAAATCTTTGGTGAATAATCGTATCTGCTGTTTAGTACACAAAAAATGTTGTAATTACAGGAACATGGGCGACTTGGCGCCTATTCATCGAGCAAAACTCGTTTTATAAAACAGACCAACATGATTCATGTACGCTAATTTCAAGCGGTTTCATGAAGAGTGGGCTTAAAACAAAAGGAAAGTAGTGCGCTTTCGACAGGCTGACGTTCTCATGATCTGTGGCATGAGGGAATAATTTCTACAACACGTTACCTTATCCACCTCTACGGAACATTGTGGGAGCTCTTTGTCATTTACTTTTGGACTACGCCATAATTACTTGTCCTATGCGTGGCTTAGCCTACTGCTGAGTGCAGTAGTTGTGCATTCGATACCGTTCGAGCCCTTTTCTTGCATTGGCAAAGTCATGGCTTGGTTCAATTTTTCTAGTCCTCTGGAGCTGGCCCGTCGAAACGTTCGTTGGTAGAGGACGATGCTGATTCCTTGTGTTTTGTCGATCTCGTTTTGGAGGAAGACGATGAGGAGGATGCTAGGATCCTTTACAAGGAGGCTGACTCTCCGATTATGGAAGAAGATCAGTCTGCGCTACCATTAAATGCGTTGCCTCCGGTGACAGATCCCTCCAACGCCTTTCGAGTGGCCCTGCGTTTTCCTTGTGGCCGGAGAACTGTGTTGAACCTGGAGCCCAGTCTCCGTTTACAAGTGCGTTTCTTTCATGAATTGAGTTGGTAAACAGTAACCGGTAAGACTTCCGTGAGGCAGCTAATACTCTGTCAAAACTGCCTTTTTCAGCTCCAACTGCGGCACCAATAGGTACCTTTGAGAGTCCTCTTTAACTGAGGCAATGGGTTTTACTTCATTGATTTCAATTTTTCACTTTTAGTCGCTATTCTCCTATCTCAAGTCGGAAGGTTATCCTTCCTCCACGTTTGAGCTAATTCGAGTGCATCCACGGCTTCGCTTAAACGACCTACCTCTCATGAGTCGCATTGATGAGATTGGGCTGGCAAAATCCGATTCCTTATTCGTTCAGGACATTTAAGCCAAATCCCATGCTTTTGTGTGGCATTTTCCTGTATGTGCTCTGAGTATATCAAATACCTCTTCTCATCCTATGTGTACATTGGTCCTAACGTATTACAATAAATACCTATTCCGTTTCTATTGTTAAATTTCTCTTCTTTCTGGTACGGAAATCGCATGACTTGGTTGCTGATTTTGATGCGGGGTGTTCTTAAACTACTTGCCTTTCATCTCGAGTCCTATTTTCCCCTCAATCGCTCTTCATTTCCACCTTGGAATTTGTCATTTATCGCACTTATAAGTCGTTTTGTTAAGGATTTTTGATGTCTTCCTTAAACAATCGTGGTAGATTTATGTGTAGTTCAATTTGAAGTTTTGGTAGACAATTGGTGTAATCCTTGCTGGTTTGGACTAGGATTGCTTACTGGTGTTTAAACCAACAAACGTACGCTTGTGATGTCATTTTTACTGTCTTGAGTGTTCCTGCGTCAAAGTATTGTGCGCTTTTGTTCAGGTGTGGGTCATGTCCACCTCAACGACCCAGGGTTTTGTAAAAACGGTAATGGTGCTGATGGAGAGCGTGGTGACTGGCCATCAAATGATCGGTTTCCGTCCGCGGCAGATGACCACCAAGAAAGAGATGATCGCCTTCGATCCCCTTGTTCAGCGTAATGTTCTGTACCGCGAAATGAAGAAAATCCGCAGTCTCCGCAAAGCTGGCACTCGAGACTAGTTTATCCCAAATGGTTCCTTCTGTACATACTACTTCCGATTTATGTCGATACATAGACACTTCATGAGATGGAATTTTCTGACTTTTACGCATGACGGCGATGCATTACTGCCACCTCTGTGTTCGCTCATTGTCACACCAGGCATCATCATCATCGTCATCATCATCATTATCGTGCATGTTGCCACACCCTAAATGTTGTAATCGGAACATGTTTAGTGCATTCACGAAACAACTGTTGAGAATTGCGTTGCGGTCATCTTGAAGCGAAGACCCGGTAACTGACATAGTACCAACAACAATCACTACTGGGACGGAGTGGTTTTCTAATATTTGCTGCTGTCGCCTGCGTCACATTTCCACACGGGTGGCAAGTTGTGAAAAGACTATTTAAACGAGGAAGACGGCGAGTAGTCAGCTTCTCGATGCCTTGCTGTGCCCCGGCTCTGGTTCAATTCAGACAGTGAAGTGCTGTCTATTCAGATTCCTAAATTGTAACGCTGGTCGATACGCTAGTTACTGATTGCAGTGGAATGCTTTCAAATCTTGAGGTGCGCACTTTGTTTGGGAGGGCAAAAGTGATTGACGCATCTGACTGAAATAATCACTTAATGATGCATCTTCATGGTTGGTTAAGGGTATTCGCAAGTCTGTTTGGGGTGGAAAAACTGCTCACGTAACGGGTTGTCATTGTCCATGCTCATAAGACATGATGTTCCTAATTTGTCTGTTTTTGGTTATTCTTATCATTTCTAAAGTCTGCGGTCCTGCCGTTCGGCAGTGCAGTAATCGTAATTGAATTTAACTTTGAGGAGGGTTCCACCTTCATCGAAGTGAATATGCAAAGATTGCACTTCTGAAGAGTACTAAGTAATGGTTCCAGTAAGCTGTTGTCTTGTAGAGGCCAGTCCTGCCATGCTGAAGGATTGGGATCGCAAATTCTTTAAATTAAAAGGCACACCACTGACCAAGTGATCGAAGGGTATGAACAGATTATTTCATGTTCGCGTCGAGATCAATGCGACTTAAGAAAACACCAAGAAGCGGTCGTGATTGTCTTACTTTCACCATAAATTAATGACTGCTAATGGTAGTTCCCCTATTTGGCACAATTTAGAGCACTTCCAAGCATTTTTGAGGCCTACAGCTAGCGTTCAAAAACATGGAGAATTTCTAAAACCTTTGGAAGCAAAGTTTAACGCATGAAAGCCTTATAGAAGCATCCAGGTTTCCACTGCTATCAACTTCGATTCAATCTATAATCCCAGCCAAACCACATTTCTGGTCGTCAGCTTTTGTTCGGGTATGCCTGTTTTAGACTGAAGCCACTCCATCGTGGTGGCAACAAGTTAAGATTGAAAAAGTCATTTTATTAAGCTAAATCTCTTGCGAGATCCCATTACGTTGGATGTAGAGATTTTGGAAAAAACTTTTTAAAGGTTAAACAGGGATAGGGTCTTCATTATCTTATCTTGGATTGTGGCATTCCAAGTTTCACGTGTCCCCTTCATTTAGGTAGCTAATCTCTCACTCTCCACTTCATTCGTTAGTCCGGGAATAGTATGCAAAGTTTTCACGGCCTTGATTGAAAGCAAAGCAGGCGTTAGACCAGTGCATATTGACACTTGCAAGAACCCGGCAGCAAAGGTGTGTAGTCAAAGTGTATGCTTCATCCAGACCTGGGTCGGCTTCTCATCTGACTATGACCTTGCATCGGCATTTAAAACTTGACCAGATTCTTTCATACCACTGCTGTAGTACACACGCAAAACCTGAGTTTAAACTTTGCAGTTTTGCAGAATTCATTTTAATAGTGTGTGGAGCTTTTGAAATAGTTTCTCTCAATCTTCTAAAGGTTTTTTTTGGATAAATCTATTTGTCTTATCTCTATAAGTACAGACAAATGTAATAAGCACAGAATGGAGACATTATAAAAAGAAAATGTCTTGCTTGGAATGTGAAGAAACCTCACCTACCTGGAGATGATTGCGATGTCTACAGAGGTGAGGTTGTTTGTTCTCTAATTTTCTATTCGATGCATTTTTAGAAGCTGGCAGGCAATTTGATACTGGATTTCGGCAATTACGTGATTATTCTTTGAAGTTTCGATTACAAGGGTGTCTCTGAGTTGGCTCTCTGCATCCAAATAATTAAGCGAAATACCGTCCAAAATACCACCACAACAACAGCCATTACGCTTCAAAGCTGTCCAAATTCAAACCAGTTGTTCGTGCTAAGCGAGATTACTGGGTTGTAACTTGTAACTCATTCTAGGGAAGGATTAGCGATATCGGCTGTTAATGAATTACTGAATGCAACTCATTGCCTCTGTTCAAAGAGGGAAGTCACTGTTTGTTCCTTAAGCGCAAACTCTTTGGCCTTTTACTTAAAGTTCAACCCCAGTCGGTTGAGCGATACAAAACAGTATGCTTTGGTCGAAACAGCTGCCGCACTGATTTATGCAAACGTTGGGGCATATTGTTGACATTTGTAATGTCCTGGTTTTGATAAACAACTATTTTTAATATGGTATGGTTCGATGATAAGTATGGGAATGAGAGCTGAGTAGTACTGCCGTAAAAGTGTTAAATTAATGAAACTAAACCCTCAAATTTTGCAAGACTAATTTTTTTTCTTCTTTTTGGTGAAATCAAAATATTAGCAATAGGACACTGTAAGGAAACCTATTCCCGATTGATTTTGATATACACGAACGGTTGGAGACACAACCGCTTCATGCTACCTTAATAAACTGAAATAGTTTATTGTTTCTACCTGTGGAGCAGTTAAACGATTTTCGAAAATGGGTATTTTGTATCCAAAGTTGTTATTAAAGTTAGTAGTGCGTGTGTGTGTGACTGTGTCTTTTGAAATACTATTTTTTGTCGAAAATAGTAAAGACTTCAGGAAGGTATTTCCGTACACACACGGACTTTTTACAAAAATACCATTCAAATTTCGCATTTTAGAGGAGATTGCAGATACCTGTTTAACGAAGTGGCATATATGTTGAATAAAAAAACATTGCACTCTAATGACTCTCGTTAACCCTCTGTTTTTTAAAAAAAAAACCCCGTTTGTTTTCCAATTGGGCAACTCCATATCGCCGCGCTGCGCATTGCCAATTTTTCATTGGCTTCGACGGACCAATAGGAATCCTGCCCACGCCCCCCTAAACCTCCACGTACCCTTTCAGACGGACTGGAAGCAGACGGTACACCGACACAGCACATAGAGTGGCGCGCGCGGGCATGGCAACCGTCTCCACAGTACCAGCCGACCTCGTCTCCTCTGCGGCTGCCTCGAACGCCAGCGCTCCCGACCTGCTACGCTATGATTCCATCCTCGCGGATGCCTGCGCCTTCAACCGACGACTTCGCAAAGGCAGGGTGGATAGACCCAACTTCTTCGATACTGCGACGCAGATAGCTCAGCGACCAGCACCCTGGTTGCACCGCTCCGTGCAAGCGCGTATCAAAAGTAGGCAAATCTCTCAACTATCATCTTCCAATTCTTCGAATCAGTACCAAAATGCCATTCCACTTGAACAAAGGCATATCACTCAGACCAAAAAAATTAAGTATAAGTAGACTTAATTAATTTCGTGCCAAATCATGCTACACTTGGGCAATAATAAAAGGATGTCCACTTTTGCCATAGTCCCTACTGAACTCCATTTATCCCCAGCAAAAATGCCAGCGTTCCAAAGTATACGGATTTTGGATGCCTAAAAACTATTAATTTGGTCAGACATTACACGCAGCGTTTTAAAAAAGGAGTGTTGTTTTGTGCAAAGCAATTTAGCCTGTTTGCTTACTGAAGCACAGAGCTATTTAAGACTTTTGTAAATGAGATTAGAGAGATGCATAATGCGTAAAACCCTTGCCTAAGCTGCATCACCAAATAATTGAATGTTCAAACGCATTTAGGGCCACAGTGTTTCTTTGTTATTGATAACCAAATCAAATGACACTTCCATGTGCTAAGGGAAAGCGTTTTCAATGGCAGGAAGATTGGCACCCCCCACGATCAATCATAAAGGGAAGTAATAATCATTATTGTCACAAGGTCTCTCTTTTCACTTTGTTAAGTTTTCGCAGACATTGATCTTTTGACTTTACCTCACCTTGAGCGTAAATAGTGGCTACTGATGAAATCCATCCAAGACTGAAGGAAGAAGTCTAAATGGAAAAGAAATCTGGTTTTCGAATTAGTTTAAATGCTAGCATTAACCTCAGTCCTATATTGTCTCAAGGTTTAAAACTTATCTCAACGAAATGGACCGTTAAGAAAGTCTCGAACCGATGCATGACTGAGGACAAGTCAAATATTATATTTTAAAATGTATCTTCTCAGACTTTACTATCTGCCAGTTTCGCATTAATACCTAGAGCCTCAGCTTACTGAATAAATTAACTAGATGTCACCACTTTTGTCCATCGAGTAGAAGAAAACTAGATAAATGGCAGGTACTCACGAAACTTTTTCGAAAACCCAAGAGGAAGGCCCAACAACGAATGTGGGTCAATCACTGCCTTTTCCACACCCTGAAGGTAATTTTGTTGGCTTCTAACCAATAGCTTAATTAAGGGTCTTACATCAAAACAGGCCTTCCATGCTCGTCAGACGGTTACAGTATGGCCGTGTGGCCCAGAGATACTGTGCTTCAACTTTAAAAAAACGTCCAAACAAGTCAGTCAAAACTCACGCGAAGACGCGTCATTCGACGTCGCTGTTGTTGACGCAGTGACCAATTGGAGGACCCGACGATGACTCATCCAGTTTCTGATGAACGAAAACATTACAGATCATAACTGTGATGGGAAGTTACATGAAGTTCTTGCGTTGATAATAAGAACTTCCACTTAATTTTTACTATCAAATTGATTAATAAATTCAATGTTACCCAATCGGGACTGAGGTTCTACATCCTTTGATTTGCATTTCCCTCCAACCGATTCCACGGTGTAGGTATATTGTCGAGTGTAATAATGAACACTTTTGCTGTGCACCTATTGTAGTGACTGGACGATTAAATTTTGGAACGGCAAGTTGCAAACAAGGTAAAACAGAAAATAGGAAGGGTAGGAAATCATGCAGCACTTAACTGATTGGCCTAGAGCGTGGGTTTTCAGTCCACGTGATGGCAGAAACATTTTTAAGCGACTTTACAAATTTTATCCAACACTCTACAAATGTTGAGGCTTTTGTAATACATGTAACTTTTCGCGTCTGTCCTGTGTAGTTTTATTTAAATGAGTTAAGTACCATTTTTGCATTGACCGCAGAGAAACCTATGAAGTATGGCAATAAGCATTGAATAGAATCCTTCGAAGTAAACATCTCACACCCTCGACTTGTTCATTTTTATGTCTTACAACAATGAGGCGGTTTACCAATAATGAGATCTAAATTGCCTTGAGCAGGATGCCAACGCCCCCTTTTAGTCTCTTATTGGTAGACTTAAGCATGAACAACGCCCTTTGATTTGATGGTGACATTCTCGTGCAAGGGTGACAAGTGGGACCAAAGGTAGAGAATTCATAAAATAGATAGGTTATCAATCATCAGAAGACAGTACTACTACTTTAACTAACTAATAATGAGTTGTTTATGCATATTTCCTTTTTAACGCGCCACACGACTTCCGATCCAAATTGCATTTAGGCGTACATCTTCCAAAATGGGTTGCGATTTGTCTAGTCCTAGGATTTGCAGACATGTGATCTCTCAAGGCATTGGCACTGTGTTGAGTTGTTGCATGAATTTAACCATCACATTAACCTTAAAGGCATGTCAACTGGTTGGCTATTTGGGCTTGACCTCGAGGGGCTCACATGTTTCACGCGTTGTTCGCTCGAAACGAGCACGGTCATGAAAAGTGAACTCATTGATTTTACATTGATCAACGGGTCACAAGGTCATGAAAATAATGACATCAGTTGTTGGAAGCACGCAATCTGAGACAAAGCATAAGTTCTAGACCTATAGGGGTTTGGATTTTGGAGAGAGAACACAATGCCATGCCGAGCCAAATTAATTTTTATTAATAAGGTCAAATAGTATAAAACAGTGCAAAACCATCACGGTTGTGAGGGCAAGGAGAGAGCAACTTAAGATTCGTTGAAGTGCAAAAAAGGGGCACACGATTTTGCGAGTGGTGGTCATATCGATTAACACGCATTGCATACTTTGACGAATCGTCCAACGTGGCCTTGAATTTTTTGCCTCAGAGCTGATGGCGACTGATTGGTTGATTGCGCTTCAAGCCGTAGTCGTAGCGCACGCCCTATTTGTCGGCTTAGTCAGCCGGTTGAGGGGAGGAAGGGAGGGAGGGAGGGTGCAAGGAAGGCCGAGAGGGTGGGGGCCAGGGGGCGGCTGGACGGTCGGCCGGACGGACGGGCAGGCGGGCGGGCGAGCGAGCGGACACGGAGGGATTATTTGTCGACCGTTTGGGCATGCAGTCGGCAGAAAAGGTAAAAATGTACCGACAAGATTATTTCCTATGTAATGAAGCTTCGTGAAGCAGCATTTTTTCCCGAATATAAAGTAAGTTAACTCAGCTAAATTTTATTTTACCACTACGTGAGCAAGCATTTCGAACCTTCGTAAAACGAGCTTATTTTTACTTCCAAAACTTCAAGTAAAACAGCACTTGTGCTCAACCTTTTCAAATTGTTCATAACTTAAAAAAAACACAGTAACTGTCAAAATGGTAAAACGCTTTGTTTTCATTTTACCAATTTAGGTTTACCCGTATCGAGACCCCACTTTCTTGTAACATATCGGCGACATAGGTGGCGATTGCAACCGGGTCTGAAACGCAGATTCACCGAAAGCCTCGAAAATTCGAGACTTCTCTTCATGTTTCAAACAATCTCTTTCCCAGCCTCTAATCTGGGTGTGGATTCAGCAAACGGTGAATGATGCCAAAATTGCATTTGCATTCCTTTCATTAACAGCACTATCCTATAGAATAGGTCTGTCCGTTGCATTTATTTGTGATGCGACATTTGTGGCATTTTTATTTAACAAATTTTATATTTCACCATAAAAATAGTAAATAATTAAAATCCTAAATTCAGTCGGTACTGCAGTAAACATTATAAGGCAAATCTCATTTACAGTTTTACTTCTCCACCTGATTTAGCCATCAACAATTTACACTATTTACGCAGCATATGAAGAAATGCAATCCGAAGAGTTAGAATAAATATGCTGCGAGGTTTAAGCTGCAAGTTAAATTAAGCTTTTACTTACTGAAAGCTAAACAGAGCCACTGATGGCGATGAAGGGCTGCAGAGTTACTCCAAAGATCGCGTGCACCTTCGCGCCGAGCTGTTCTGCACGTCACTTAAATTTAATTACTCCACCCACGGAAGCAAGCGGCTTTTCTGTCCAGACAGTTTCCCAAAAAAATATATCCGCGGGATTATGAAGGCAACTAGGTCATGTAATCAAGGAATTATATGACATCGAGTAGTCACCCCAAACCTGTACAGCAGAACTAACAGTCACTCTGATGCGAAGTGAAACCTTGCATGGCAGTGCTAGAGAGTGCAGTAAGCTGGGGCAGTTTCGCTTAGAATCCGCCACAGTATCATCGGCTCATGGAAGAAAACAATTTACCCGCTTTGACTTCAGTTTGACTATTTGTCTAGGCTTCAAACAGCAACCAGGAGGTAGGCTGAGAAATCAATGGTCAGTTTGTTCTTATGTACTTAAAGTCGGATCCATAATAACAATTCATTAGTGCTATTGTTTCGATAAAAACAATAGGATCCATGAATGCTCTTGTCAGAGTCGTCATTCCTCCGTCAGTACATGTGGGGAATTATTCTATTTTTGGACCATAACTTGCAGATGTGTAATAGCAAAGATTTGACAAAGTATCCTGTCAGACGGTTTGGATATTTTGACATCTTTTGGATAAAGTGGGCTATTTACTGCTTAACATAATTTGGCATTGACCCAAACACCAAGACAACTTTAAGTATCCGACTTCGGTTTTCCCCAAACACCACATAATAACTTCGTTACAATTACAGCACGGAAGCATGTAATGCCGATTTGTAAGTTTGATATTTGTGAAGGATAAATAGTCACCACAGCCTCATCACAAAAATGTTCATTGTGATTTACTGTTAATGTCGATGGCTGAATGGTTTTGAGTGTTGAGACACTTTGGGAATCAACAACAAACTCAAATCTAAAGACATCCGAACTCATCGAAATTAAGGAAACTAACTTAACTTCCCATTAGCTCGAGGCGCCGTCGCACGTGTTCAGGGTCCCGTTAACGACTTGACCAAGCAGCAGCCATCGCAGACATCTCTGGGCATCTCTACAACTGATCCAGAAGCCTCATTAACCGGCTCTGTCTCTGGAGAGGGGTCCTGCCAATCCTCAGCCACTCAGAACTCTGCTAACAACTCGACAACAGCCTCAAATGGAGGTGAAAGGAGGATATCTGCTGGGGAAATGCAACAATCTCAAGCATCTCCCTCTTTAGAAGACCTCAGTGGGCAACGCTACGATAGTTATGGGGGCCGGTTTACGGAGGATGACGATCTGGAACGCTCTAAGTTAAAGTTCCGCAGACGAATTATGGGGATGGGCGAAAAATCCAGCGTGGTTCGACGCTACCACAGGCGTCCTGGTGTAGGAGTATGTGGTCGGGTGAGTGGTGGATGGGAGTCTTCAACTAAAACCGACTTTTGGCTCTGCAAAGCTTTTAACTATCAACGCTTGCTGTTGGATTACTTCAGTCTTTCTCATTTTATCTGCGAGTAGACAGTGTGATGATAGGACTACGAAGTTCTGTATCTCTTACATCCTTACTCATCAACGCAGCAGTTCATCTCATTGTTGTATCGTTGTGGAAAAGCAATTCATTCTTATGAATCTGGATCAGTTCTATTAAAGTTCATATAAATATGATTCCTATAGCTACTTTATAGTAGCTGACGAATGGATTGGAAATACATCACCGTGAAAATAGAAAGGTGTAATTAAGTTCAGTGGAGGAAAATATTTCGTATTTGCAGCACTTCTTTCAGTAACAGAGGTTAATCGGTGGATGCTACTTGAGACTGCATCAGCTTGAGAATGCAGTACACTTTATAGAAATGCAAGCGAAAGTAAAGTTTTCCTGCTACTTTTGGTTGCAGCGTTGAGTTTATTTTAATATGAGCTCTAAAGGCGTTGCATGTAGATAAGCTGTGAGTTCTGAACCGCGCAAGGAATGCATTGCATTTGGCGAAGACTACGCAAAAATGAAACATGGTATTGTATTAATTCACGTTTGGCTTTCATGGTGAAACTGGCAGTACATTTTAAGTGCTGTTAGCGTACACTTGATGAGAAATGAGCCTAACCGATTTTGTGAAACATAGTGTTCATTGGTAGTCCTCGATCTCGTAGTACTGGATCGGTATGCGAATCCTAGAAGTCCAACATTTTCAGTCTGACAAAAATTTGAATTCCGTGAAGTAAACATCAACCGAGCAAGAATGCATTCGTCCTCTACATGACAATTTTCTGACCCTCCATCATAATCCAATGTGGTCTTGATTTCCATTAAATCCTTAGTGGGATCACGAATTTTAGCATCTTATACAGCATGAAAAACTTAGCAGCAGCGCTATATGTGCTTTCTGTGTCCTCCGAAACTGCAGCATTTTCCACTTTTTAGTTGCGCTAATCGCTCATGCTTCTATCCATTAGTAAGGCAAGATCGGAGCGAATCTTTTTGTTGAGGGGAGATTCCTATTACATCCGTTGAAAGGATACCTTGAGATGTTTCATGTACGACATTGGGATGAACCCAGGCTGGGAAAAGTGAATAAATCATGGCAGTTTATCTACCGATTTCGCTGTCAAATATTTCACAGATTCGATAATAATGGGTTTGTCAGGACAATTAATTACAACGCAGTAGAGCTTTCACAGCTAACAGTAAGTGGAAAGTAACACTTAACCTATACAATCGTGGGAATTAACAAATAGTAATGCTAAAGGACGTATTTACTTTTTCGCTGGATTGTTTACGTTTGCTTTTTAAATTCGGCATAAAATGTCAAACAAAGCTCTTTGAAGGGAGAGCTAGATGCGCAGTTGCGTGCTCCAACCATCCGATGTATTTTCCACATCCATGAATAGAGGTCTTAAACAAATTAGAAAGATACCCAAAGTTAAAAGACTATTTTTAAGCCTTGTGCAATTTCACCACAACAGATGACATTCGTGCAGGACAACTTATAATTTTTCTGCGAATTAACAAATCATGCTTCACAAAATCACGGAACTTGAGGAGCAGACAGTGGAAAATAACGTTTCAATAAAAGCCTCAGGCCGCGCTATTATGCCGTCTGCCGCATAATTCATTGCCTGTGGTCGTTACTGGAGTTAAAGTATTTAGCAATTTCAAAACATTAAATTGGGATAGATTTTAAATTGACTGCTGGTTTTTAGAGTAGGCGACATTTCGTGCGTCAAGTGTTTACCGACTCTGCCAGTGAAAACACAAGTGCAGCAGGCGCGTGCGCCTACGAAGGGCAATAAATCTTCCCTCAAAACTTCATAAATTCCGGAGGAATAAGCAGTATGCGGAAGTATGCCCTAAAAATAAAATAATAAAAAATTACTTATTGAACTATCACAAGGTATAAAGCATGTAATTTGCATACCTATCGGAGTTTTGTTGGAAGTCTATTCTCTTCATTTCATTTAGATCAAAATTTGCATGGTACGTCGGTAAGGTTGGTTGGTACGTCAACACTCAGGCCAATTTTCTCCGTTTTGACTCATTATAACGCACTCTGATTTGCATTTTGTCGACCTCTTTTTACTCCCGAGACTGCGCGGGAGGTTGGCAACTCCCCCTTACCATAAATATAAGAAAACTTATATTAATAAAATATTGACAAAAGGAAAGATTCTAGGCCTTTCTGTCGCGTTGTAAACGCATAGTTGTGTAGTTGAGAAGAGCCCACACCAAGTGAGCATTGTTAGTGCTCCTTACGCTTCAGTATTATGCATGACATATGCATTTTTATCCAACACGACACGCCCCTTTCGCAAAATTCTAACCCCTTCAGATTTGTTATCACGCCTAGGAGGAATTAAAGTTAGGTGGGTATTTGACAATTATTGAAATGTGGGTTCATACTGCTGTGTAAGAACATTCTGCGCCCAAAATAAAGCGGTCTGTGGTTTTGGCTGACTCCCAATTCCCTGTTTATCACTTTGAAATCCGGAATCCCCCTACCATTGCGCACACCTACAGAGAATGGGTAAACATAGCAAACTATACGTCAAATAATTTCACAATTTATCTCCACATCAAATGCTCTACATATCCTTGAAAATAGTATTAACGACAACAAATGCAATTTGTTGTTTTCGAATTTTCCGCATAAGGACTGACTAATTATTTGGACAGTCGGCAACTAGCTAAAAATGTGACCAGGTCTGATCCCGTCTACTAAAAAACGATCTGCAAAACTCAGGAATCATTGCACACTAACAAAAAGTCGCCAGCAATGCAAGGCATGCGCTATGCCAATATTTTAAGTGGTAATAGGTTAATAATAAAGAACCCACTGTGTGCGGGGCATCATTAACCGTAGTTATAATTTTAGCCGCGGGGAAGGAGAGGCATTCCAGGAAGGCACGACAGTGGTAGCCGGTGGACGTCGCTCGACGGCTCAGGCAACAGCCTCCAAAGTTTTGACGCTGGATGTGATGAAGATAGTCCAGGTGTGCAAATATTTCTATTTAACTCTTTTTTTTCAAGGCGAGTATTAATAGGATGCTGATAGGAAAAGGATTGCTTTCCAAATGTTCACCTGAATTTAGGGATTAGTCGATACAGTCATAGTAGTATCATTTGTAGCCTCTGATACCTATA
>UYWX01000171.1:0-30576 GCA_900622495.1 Hydatigera taeniaeformis
AGTGTGTTAACATGCCAATAACTGCGAAAAATCAAATGAGCAATGTTATTGCCAATGTTACCATCTCTTCCACATAAATAATTTGATTCCCACATGGAGAGAATTGGTAACCCTTCCCGTGTTAACAGACCCAGTGTTGGGGGCAAAAGTTTAGGCACGTGCGTTTATGCTCCTCCTCCAGTTGCTTCGGCATATACCTGGGATGCACTTACATAAACTTAAGGTGATCACACTTCAAAACCCAAGCAACTTCAAAATGTATTCAGATTTCCTTCAATCTTGGCGGCCACTATCTCTCTACTTCAGAGGACTAGTTTTGGTAATATCTAAGATGATTCTCGCCTGTTACATTAGCTTAAAGCCCTAGAATTTGATTAAGACGGAATCTATCATATCCGAATTTGTCCATATGGTGAACACAGCCCAATATGAATAAAATCGCTGCTTTGACGCTCCCACTACAAATTGTGTAACCTCGGTGATCTTGGATCTGGAACGACAACTCCTAGGGCAACGGGTAAGATTTGCCGCATAGCCAGACGGAATTAATCAAGCGGCAACCTCAGGTGCGGCCAAATACCTTTCTTCCGCCTTCGCCTTTTACAAGTAAAATATTGAACATCAACAAAGCCAAAGTGACTAAAAGTAAAGTGAAAAACCCAAGCCGACCTTTGCCAAACTCTAAATTTAATCCCGCATGCCTGTACTTCTGCATCAGCCACATGATCTTTCAGACGTGCACAAGCCTTCCCAGTCGCTCTTTAACTCAATCACAGTCCTATATATTGGTGTAGCCTAATGGAATGTCATAGAGAAAGGCTGAAGATAGGCGAAAAAGAATCTTGCTATACTTCAATAAAACTTCGCCCCAAGGGTTAACCACCAAAGAAATTTATTAAGCAAATGAAAACAGTTGTAGTTTCTCGGCGGATCAAAATTTAAAGCGTAATCTTTGATTCCAAATTGACCTTCACCCCCTTCTCCTAATATGATCTGTTGCTCGAAGTTATCAATTATCAAGAGCACGAAACACTTTCAGTCCAGTAGAAACGTGTAGGTTCCCCGATCATTACCATCTCTGTAAAAAATATTAATGATTAAAGCAAAAGGGTGGGCTGATGGGGAGATAAACTGTGGGAGTCACAAAAATCATCACAAACGCAAGTGCTCATTAGTCCCTACTTTACTCTTACGTTTTCCAACGAAAATGCATTCAATTTTTATATCTGAATAGACAGCTAATTTAGTGGTAATGAGGTAAAGAAAAGCATTTTGACCACAAAACAAAATTCAGTCACATTCAGTTCTGGACAAGCACTAACCTTTAATATCAGACACTAAACCATGTGGGTGAGAGGCTTATGCACTTAAAAGCAAGCGCCTTCCTCGTGGTCAAAGAAAATAATGCGCAAACTTTCGACATCCTGAATTGCTATCACCATCAATGGCACTAGCTTTCGCTTAGAGACTCCTGTTACAACCCATTTGAAAAGGGAAACGAACTAATTTTCAAGAATACTGATGGAAAACACACCTAATGTTTTTGTAACACTCAGCCGATCCCTTTCTTTCTCACCATTGTCTTGATGACGACCATTACCCGGCCTGGCAGTTGCAGCCTTCGCTGATGAGGTGGCGGCGGTGCTAGTAGGATTGGAACTCGGCGACTGTGATTGCGACTGGGATTGCGAGTGATGGTGATGATGGTGGTGTGCCCCACCCGAACTCCCTACCGCTAACTGACGATTTGTAGCAGCGGTTGCTGGCAGTGTCGTGAGGGTATTTTGGCTGTAAAATTGGAGAAGGAGGTGGCTGTTCACTACGGGATAGACGTTGAGTGTCACCAATTTGCATTACTTACAAGAGAGTTTAAACTGAGATCAATCCTAGTTCTAGACAAAACAAGGAACCTTTGACACTTCAAGGCACAGTGGCTAAGTTTCAAGTGAAATTTAAAGGGATTACATTGATTTCTTCACATAACTCATCAATTAGGGATTAAAGAATAACGACGTTTTACATTGAAAGGTAAAGTTTGCCACCATACTAATGTGCTAACCGTTCGTTTTACCGTTTTGGGGATCATATATCACAACAAAAGATAAAGTCCAAGTGATCTCTCCATTCAGTGTACAGCACATCAAAGTTGACACCCAAGAGGGAAAAGCGACTAATCGAAACATGGAGACAAAACCGAAAATCTAGTTCTTCCTCAGTGAAGGGAACTGTAAATGTGTTTACTTACAGTATAACTCAATACCAATACGGTAGTCGAAAGAGGAGCTAAAGTGAAATGTCGCTACCATGCAGAAAGCATTTACACATTTCTCCATGGTGAGGGATGGTTAGACACCCACGAACCAACAGCTACAAATGAGTGGAGTGGCAATTTGCGTCAGATAGCACATGACGAAAATGTTATTTACTCGAAATAAAGCTGCAGTGCCGGCAATGAACATATGACAAGTCTGCAGAAACAAAGGAGAGGATACAAGACTGCAAGAGACTCGGATACATATAAAACACGACAAAATTTTGACTATATTTCATAAAGACTTGATAATTTAAATACCGGATTAGTTAACTTCCTTCCCTTCAGGCCGAAAGCAAGGAGTAAAGACTAGAGATCCGTTGATGCAACGGGGTTTCGCCGAGAATGATAATATTAACGCGTTTGTCACATTCATGCATGACCGTAGTGATTTCTAAGTACTCGCGGACCAGCAGATTACTTGGTAGGGGCTTCAGCATCAACATTAGACCCACCCAAATCGTAAATAAGCAAACAGTACCAAGGGTCTTGTTATTCCAGAAAGTACATTCGAATCATTTATTAACACCAATGGCAATGATAAATACAAACGCCTACGAGTACAGAGAGCAGACTTCACACTACCCAAACGGCCTAAGAGCAAATATTAAGCAGTGATATCCCTGGCTTTACCGTTAAAAATAAAATAATCTGAAAGAAAAGTCAAATGTACATTCTTTTCAGCTATTGAGTGCGACAGTCTGAGTGTTTGTGTAAGAGCATAGAAATGGACAAGGCAACATCATTGTTCAGCTGCCTACGCCGCACAGAACTGAGTGAATCGTGGATAACCGTAGTGACAAAAAGCAGCAGCGTACAAAATGGACAGGAAAATCTGTTCCGTGCAATGCAAACCAAGAGCCACTTGGTCTTTAAAGTCATCTTCAAATCTCTCCTGAGAGCATGCGAGGCTCCAGTCAACAGGTGACAGCCCGTTTATGACGTGGCATTTTGGTAGAAATAGGATGAAAACTTGTAACCTAAAGCCCACCAGATAAGACTTCTCCGTTCAATGACTGGATGCCAGTATTCAACAAAATGGACTCCCGAGTGCAATGTAATCGGTGTTTTCAGTTGGTCTACATATAAGCGGAGAATAGTCACAACATTCAAAAGCCATAGCTAAATCATCAAAAAAAGCACGAATTACTTTGATGAAAGATTGGATGAAAACCAGTAACGCAGTTTTAAAAACTAACTTAAATGTTCAAAGCAGCACTGCTACTTCATTACGATTTAAGGCATGAAGTCAAAGAATAAGAGCTGCAAATATGGCGTTTTATGGAATCAGCATCGACGTACCGGCGTCTATAGAGATAACATAGCTAAGTGTAGCAGGCGATAATTAAGGAATTAACATAGACGCAGGGAAGAGATAAAAGCAACAACGTATTAAACCTTCCGATATTGTGCAGAAATAAATGATTTTACGAATACGAAATGTGAAACTGCCAGGACAGGAACTACAATTGGCACCACCATAGCAAGACAACGCCTGTGTGAATCACAAATAAAACTGGGTGCCAAGACAAGATTGCTCACTACGGCCTCAGTTTTTGATAAAGAATACTGTTAATCACTTCGTAAAAGTGCAGCCTTATGGAACTTGGAGGGATTGCATAATTTCTCCAAATCTCTGCTTTACTTATGGCTTCGTCCTGACGGTGATTGCAGATAGGCGTAAAAAACGCAAAAGTCAAGAGCAGCACTCAGAATGGAGGTCAGGCTGATTATAGTTCCGCTCTATCGGGGTAATTGTGGTCGAGTTACAAATGCCTACAACTGAAAAAGAAATTCTTTTTAACTTTTGACATTCTAATTAAGTTCACATTTCAGTAGCCCAGCCTTTCATCAAACAGACTCTGATTATGCGATCTACATTTACCAACATTTTCGCTGCTTATTACTCCGTCAGAGTCCATTCATCTAGGTAGGGTCGAAAAGAATGCCTATTCAGAGTACACTTTTCATCCTACGGGAATGTGAAATAGGTTCAGTGAAGACAATCCAAGTTTGAAGGCAACTATTGCAGACCTCATGGTGCCTCATCACTGGTAGCACCGCATACTAGAATTTGGAAACTGCAGGGAAGCAATGACATTTCATTTGTGGAAAAGTCAACAATCATTCGTTTGCATTTAGAACATCATCGAAATGACCACAGCGCGATTAAATTATTCCCATAAACATCACACTTCGCAGCACGCCATTCATGGCAATAAAGTCAAGTTGAATCACACGGAGCTCAATCAAAACTCGAATTCTCAGACAGCGCGTGCAAAGGGAGCAGTAGATAGCGTCACAAATAATGAAAAGAGCCTCGTCCACTTCTTCACATCGTTCCTAGCTTTTGGGACATTCTGGCCAAGAATGCAACCACATATACAGCCTTGAAAAAAAGTAATCTCTAAATGATCACGTATCGATTCTTGAACTTATGAGAAATGATCTTGACAAAGAGGCCCAAGAGTTCATTTTTTGAGTCAACGTCAAATCCATCGGCTGAAGATTGTACAGTGCGGCAAATAGATCAAGGTCATACAGGGAGAATTACAAGAATTGTTAACGCGATGATTAAATTGTGATCGGGAAAATTTCGACTTTGATACATGGATCCTGTAAAAAAGTAAACAAACAGTAGAGGTGCCAGAAGAAGTATGCCTACATAAAGACGATAAAGCTCAAATAACTACTTCATGAACGCAAGCATGCCTTCATAGTCATACTCTGGCAAAAATCCATCACACGTCAAATTGTCTGACGTTACAAAGTTATAGCGCTAGTCGAAAACAATGACGTAGCCGTACTTCTTCAAAGCGTAAAAAGTTCCAAAAACAAACAAAGGCCATTGGCAAGTTTAAAACCAATCATAAAAAAGGCAGAGTGGAGACTTATGCTTCCATGGGAGCAATCATATCGCTGAATTCTGTTAATGGAACTTGATCAAACGCTGGCAGCACAACGGAAGAACTGCCTTTTAAAACCATGTTGTGGAAAATAAGAGCATTCACCCATTTATGAAAGTCCACATTTCCGCACAAAATGATTTCATAAGAGGCAGGCACTTAAAAATTCTAGTTGCAAAGAAAATCATAAACGCTTTAATATGCGCCTATGGGCAAGAAGCAAGATGAGCTGCAGCTTCCGGTAATAAATATTGCTCACAAAAATGCTATCTTTATTGCAACCCATGAGCATTTTGCGAACGCCTTTATTCTCAGGGCCGGAGAATGTTAAATTAAAACGCGAGATATTTCAACGTGAATAATATCTATTATCAGTACCGCCCTCAAGGCTTCGACCAAAAATGTAGTTACCATAATTTTACATCATTTCCGATGCCTTTCTGTTAGTAAGCATGTATGAAATAGGAAGCGAGTATGGAGATGAGTAGCTTTACTCTCCCCTTATCCTCTCAGACATCTCCAATAGAACGGAGTGAAAGCCTTCGCGCCAAATCAACTACGAAAATGCTTGTTTGCACAGATACGTAGATGGGAACGGGAAAGCGATCAGAGGCAAAAAACTGTACCGTTATAAATAAGACTTGCGCTGTGAGGCACCGACGCCTACCGCACTCCTGTGTGGTTCACTGCTCTTTCATTTTGGAATTGAATTATCAATCGGCATACTGGAAGGTGGGTAAAAGACAGAGTGATGGTGCAAAAGAAGTCACTAACCGAAGAGACAAATCAGAGCCACGTCCCGAGTCCGACTCCAGATTAGGCGGGGTGGGATGACCAAGGAGAAAATAAGTAGCAGCAATGGTATCAAAGCTCCCCGATTCCAGTGATTTCATAATGTCGGAACGCGAGAATCCCATGTTCACCATGATCTCGATGCGCACCTGATCATTGAGGTCGGGCTTTGGCTCAACATAGGGAGTCAAGGGGGAGTCCTCGTAACCTGTGTTTATCCACTTGTCTTTCATCACAGACTGAAACGAGAAATGAGGATTAGGGAAGATTACGAATCGTTTGTGGGCGTGGATTCAGGCGTGTGCTAAGCAAAAATAACGATGCGGTGATTCATCGGGCTGTTGGCAAATGGGCAAGTCAGTGATCCCCAGTACAAAACCACAGCCATTCCGACCTAAAAAAATAGGATGCTTTTGGACCAAGATCGATTGGTGTACACATAAATAGCACCGCCTTTCACTAGCACCCCAAAGCAATTTGTGAACTATTGCTGCGAACCTTGATTACCAACTGGTTACCCATAGACTAAACAATAAGGCAAGGTTATGTCTGGATACAATGTCAAAACAGGATCAGTTGCCGTTCTTTACGACCAAACTAGATCTAAAGTTCGAGGAGCATATGAAGGTATCGTGAGAGCTTCCATCGGAGCATTAAATTAATAGTCCGAAATGAAAAAAGATACCAGTTGTAAATGCATTTAAATTCAAAGGTAAATAGCTCGTGATATGACTTCATTATCCTCATCTCAGATACTTGAAGTCGCAGGCTCTCATAAATATCAGACATTCCAAGGACAAAAAGGCAGTAAAATCACCAGTTCTAAAAAACCATCACAGCTTAGTGATGACCACAAATTGTCTTACTTTGTCTCTGGGCAACGAGGTTAGGGTGTCCGCGTGCAGCAAATGGGGATGACGATGGCGAGTGGGAATAAAAGGTGGACCCCATGAAGAAGTGCGTGCAAAAGTTCCTTATTTCATTGTTTAATTTGGAGATTTTAAAAATTCAAAAAATCATTCATGTGTGCATACCCAAGATAACAATAGCAATGTTTAACAGAATCGCTTTTGTTTTAACCAAGCATGCAATGTCAAGATAAAAATTGTGGAAAAATGGAGATACGGCATGAAAGCTAATTTTATTGGGCTTAGTGGTCTGTAAAAATAAAGACGGCAATCCGAGTGATTTGAATGAATTCTTGCAATATCACGAAAAAGAATCCATTAGCGTAGGATGAAACACATCCATGCTTGTGGATACTCGCAGACACCAATACTTGGGATTTCAACTACCAAAAAACCATGAATGTGCCTCCTGGGATTGGAATGTAGGGCACTGATTACAAAAACAAACAGAAGAATACTAAGTGTTTTGCGATGATGAACAACACGTCCAACAAGCATGTGAAGTCAAACCGGTATGGTGCCACGATCCAAAAAGAATAAACGTCCATTCTCACAAAAATTGTAGATCAAACTTAAGCATGCACTTTCCTTTCGATCTGAGGCTAAGTGATATAAAGGGTAGGCGACGTTTTTAACAAAATAAGTAAATCAAACTTGGCACAAGAAAAACGGAAAGCGTAAGTAGCATCACCGGTGAAATAAGTCCACCTGTATCCAACACCATAGTAGATGTGGACCGCAATATAATTTTGAAATTGACAAGATCACGCATGACTAACTAAAAACTATCAGAGGTGCCGGTAATATGAGCTTCGTTTTTACCAATTTGTTTATATCCTGTTTACTTTCGCCGAACTTACCAAAGAATAGAACCGAATACGAAAGTAAATAGTCAAAAAAGACCCCTTGCCTCGCAACCTTCGTATCGATGAGAACGACTGCATTAGCTCTACTTTAAATAAACCAATCATCCGCCAAAACTCACCACCTTGTTTTGGACATGATTTTTGAGACCATCACCTTTGAATCGCAAACAACCAGACCTATGTATCGCTTTATGCATAGCAAACTACAGCAAAACTTAACCAGCACTTGTATCATGCCAGCATAAAGTTTAACCGAAACTTCATGCCATTTTATGCACCTTTGACCTTGAGCACATAGCTCAAACATAAATTCAAATTCATCCAGAATAAGTAGCACAGAGACTTCGTAATTCCTGCAGGATCCATACTGTTAGCCCCGTTTATGTAAGTCACAGTACTCAATTACCTCCATTTCATGTAAGGACGAAATCTCGGACAACACTGAAGTCACTGTCCGTTTGAAACGAAAAATGAACAAGGTATCTGGATATTTCGAAAAAAACTGAGGTGAACATCAGAACGGGAACTGTGTGCGTGTCCAGAGAACATGGGAATCATTTGGGAAACTAGAAGGGCCTGCCTTAAAAAAGTTAACTCGCTTACCAAAATCGACACTAAGGACATAAATGAAGATGGCTCAATATAAAAAACCACCCGGAGCTTGCATTTAAAAACAGAACAGTTCTAAGTCATGCTCATTACTGGACCATCTCATCAGGTAAAAACAGATATTCAAATTAAATTAGATCAAAAATGTGGCTTAATACTATTGAATGCACTTCTACTAACGGACGAATTGAAAGCCGAGTGGAATGATGAGGAAGAACTGCGACACCTAAACTGAGTGAAAAAAAACATTGAAGCAATGGTTTGGGACCCGCTTTCTCAAATCCGTGCCTGCAGTAGAGTTAGCTAAGACTGACAAAAGCGGACTTAAATCGTACGTGCGCGACTACAAGATTCAGAATTTTAGCAACTGTACTACAAGCATCAACGCCTTTCGGATTGCCGATAGGTCACCAAAGCCCACAGTGGCATAAAGGATTGCATGATCAGCAACCCCTCTATAAAAGTCAACTTTTTACAAAAATAGTCGGATGCGCGAACTACCAAACACATGAAATATATCAGTGAAGAGGCCAAAGAGGTTTTAGGACCGAATCTTCTATGGATGTACCCGATACTTAAGTTGAAAACGCCCGTACCTTAGATGATAAGATGGTTGGAATTAGTGGCCAAAAGAGAACAGGTAAAGAAAAACAGATACATTTCTAGAAGCAATCGTACTCAGTTCAATCATAATTCAATGATAATGCCACAAATGCTACTATGAAAGTCAATTTAGTGCAATCCATAGCACACAGAAAGAGATGAACAGCAAGTATTGAGGCAGAATTCAGAATATGGAAGAAGGAGCAATGACTTTCAAAGAAGTGAGTTTAAACTTTAAATGGTTTGACCTTTATTGAAAGTTAACCATTCAAAAACCAACGAGAAACCTCACAAAAGTTAAAACGAGTAAATAAATAAAGCAACTACTATCTTTTCTCTAAAAGAGGCATGGAAAAAGGCGTAGTCCTATTTTTATGGAAAATGTGACAACCTATCGGTGCACTTTAAACTCCCATTTGCCGAGAATCGTTGGTCCAGCCACCTAACAGGCAACGTACGCATGGCAAGTGGGTTAGGCATTGGAATCAGTAAATGTAGGGCACAAATTCGAGAACTGTTTATCGTGACATTTTAAAAATCTAACAGAAAAGTGGCTATTTTAAGAAAAAGGAAAAATGGAGAAAATTTTTTCGGAGAGCGCTACAGTCCTTTAATCCGAGCGGAAACAGGATTGCAGATCTTTCATACACTGCCACAAAGTTGTTGGAACGGGGTCAGAGTAATTGGGGCGGAAAGAAGGCACGGAAGCTGCACTTAGGTGGCAAAATTGCAAACAACAATTAGAGTGCTGTTACTTCCTTTCAAATAAACCGATAGAGCAGTAGTCCACAAGAAAATTCTACAGTCTTGTGGGTAAGTTTTGTGCTGTTTCCACAAAAAATATAGCTGCAGCTACTTCTTCCCTTCTTAAGACCCGAACAGGAAAGTTAGTCGGAAGGGAAGCTTAATGGTTGTTCAAAAGTGAACTGGTTGTTCCAAAGGTGAAAGAACAAATGAATACCTAAAGGTCAAAATCTACTCGAATTGAGCATAACTATTTGGTGCTCCCGCTTTGACTCACTAGGAAAGTAACATATATATCATTTCAGACATCAATTTCTTAATTTACACATTTCCAAACATGAGAGAAAGAGAAAATCTTTACCTTTTCAAACACTTAAGGCACCAAGACGTGATTATAGTTACTGACGCTCCAGGAGACAATATCGTACAGCACTAGGACAACTATACTTCATGAGTTTTCAAAAAGTAAGTAGTTCGGATGACCAACTGCCCTCCTAGGACCTTTGCGCGTATCTATGAGCGATATGGGTGAGAAAAGTATCTAAACTTTGGGAACGTGCCTCGAGGGTGTGCCGCTTGGCAGGGTTGAGATGGAGCATCTTGCGCAGCAGAGCCTCGCAGTCGGTGGACATGTAAAAGGGCACACGGTACTTGCCAGTGAGCACGCGCTCGCGTAGCTCTCGCAGGTTCTGCCCGTCAAAGGGCAGGGCTCCGGATACCAACGTGTAGAGGATTACGCCCAACGACCATACGTCCACCTCTGGACCATCGTACTTCCGACCCTAAATGGTGATGAAAGAAAAATTCGGCAGTTGAGAATAGGAAGAAATGCTGATGCTCTATGTAATCTAGGCCCTGTTTTGGGAAAAGTTTAAGGATTAAAGAGCAGAACTATGTCTCTCAATAGTTGTTCAAGACAAAATTGATCATAGAAACAGACTGCTTGATTCAATGGAAACAAAAAACTTCCCAGATTACAAGACTCGGACGAGAAAAAAAATTTAAATAAAATGAGGTGGCGGAGACAAATACAGGCCATAAGTCCGAAAAGGTGCATTTGAGGGAAAGATAAAGAGTTCGACCCCTCCAAGAAAGCACAAACAAACTCAGCTCAAGTTCCAAAAGCATGATGTGTTTTTCACTTGTGGCCTGAAGCTAGTCGTTTCTTGTGCTATTCTACAGACCATGGCAATTCAATCTAATTAACAGCAGTTGAAGCACTCAAAAATTGGCTTAATAGGACTTTATGGTGCAATCCAAGTGGACTCGAGTACATATGGGCAAGCGGAGAAAGACCAATCCATGTGAAGGTTAGTATTTCCACAAGAAGACTCAATCAAAAACAGACCTAAGGGAGAAATCCTTCAGCTCGTCGACGTACCGACTCTCGAATAACCTCTGCAGCCTTTGCGTCAAAACTTAAACATTTCGTGACCCACAAGAGGCTGACGCATGCATATTTGAAGTGTTAGAGGAATGTTAGATCAAATCACATTGCTTTTAACACACCATGTAGCAATGAAAAAAAGCATCAGAAAGTTATCAATGCAAAAAAAGACGCCTTGATTGCAGAACAGATTTGGTTAACCCATGGATATCGTACATTTATACGCATGTCCATGGTTCCCAACCCTTTTCCACAACTGCAGAGGTCCAGAGGTGTTACAAAATCCCGTACAATCATTAGAGTATGCTACTTAGGCAACGCTAATATATACAACACTTAAACGGATTAGTTTGAGGGAAATACGAAGGTTGTTACTATACCTTCCATATGGCGGGCAAATAGTTGAACAATATTCGAGAAGAAGAATTCCACACCTTTGTTGAACAAAGCATTCTATTTAAGAATCTGTAAGTCAGAAAATTTCAACAATTGAACCCCTATCCACATAAAAAAATCCACAGATGCAGATGTTGAGTGATAAAAACACGCGCCAAGTGATTAACCACCAGACCACGTTTATTTAACTACAAAAGCAACATCAACAAAGTGGACAATACACGCATCGGGTAAGGAGACGGCATTGTGACAATTTCAAACCTAAACCAACGCAGCAGATTGCATAACAATCCACGTCAAGGGTGCAGTTACGGTCAATGGGAGGTGCAGACAGGCACATAATTAATAATGGCGACTCAGGAATGTGAAAAATAGGAACGTGTTCAATCTGTGCCCTAAACACCCCAGAGGAAGGCAATCAGTAATGTATGGATCATTATTTCACCCGTGAAAAGTACAGTGAGAGCACAACGACACGCTCCTTAGACTAAGCGGTAAGGTAATAATAGGGATTTCAGTGGCGGTTTTTCAAATCGTTACTCTTACCAATAAGAAAAGGAGGTATGATGACCGCAGAATAAGTGGAAGACCACAATCCAATGGGGTAGTGAGCAGAGGTGCATGAAAAGCCTATGTGAGAAACCTTGGGAATAAAACAAGTGCTCTGGAAGAGTAAATAACTAGGTGGAATCGTAGAAACTAGACTGTGGCCTGAAACTAGTTCAAAGATTCAAGAGCGCTCCAAATCCCCAAAACGTCAATAGTACAGTTGAGTCCGAACTAGAAATGAGAACACCCGGAGAAATTCTAGCAACCAACACGGACAATTCCCGGCATTGAGGCTAACAACCAGAAAATAATGAAAGCAAGTAAATAAGTCCATTTGGTGTGAATTCCAATCGAAGCATTTATAAACGTGCACAAACAAGGGATAAAGTAATCAACAGAGGCATTTTCAAATGAGCGAAAGAAAGCCCGGCATGGCATAGTGTTAAAGGGAAAGACCGCGTCTAAGCAGTAAAAAAGAAGATATAATGGGCTTTTACGCGCAAAATTGTGGTTTTTGAAAGTTGCTCCCGCCGGAAACAGTTGACATCAGCGCACTACCCAATCCTCCTCCTCTTCGCTTCCAATCCACACAAATTTTCGCAATCCAACAGACCTAAATGCCTTTCACTTTGGCCTAGCACACTCGCAAAGATGAATGCACGCAGTGCTATTGTTGCCAATGGTTGGCGTTTGATGAAAGTGCGATTGACTAGTTCACACGCGCTCGACGTCATTAGATGTTTCATGCCAATCAAAACCGTGAAATTGTGCAAGAGAACACACGCGGCACACAGCACATCACATCACGCACTATACACGTGCGGTAAACAGTAGATCCCTGAGTCTCTCGATTTCAAGGCACTGGGAACACGTGGACAGCTCACCTCAAAAAGCTCAGGTGCAGCGTAGGGCGGACTGCCACAGAAGGTGTCTAACTTCTTGTCCGAGCTAAACTCATTCGAGAAACCGAAGTCAGCTATCTTAACATTCATCTGGGCGTCGAGAAGTAAGTTCTCTGCCTTCAAATCGCGATGAACGACCTTCTTTTGATGGCAATACTGTACCGCAGAAACGATTTGTCGAAACTTGGCGCGGGCCTCTCGTTCAGCCATTTTGCCGTGGGTCACAAGGAAGTCAAATACTTCACCTGGAAAAAGAGCGTTTTGTCAGTCTGTAAAGTCCCTCATTAATGCTTCAGTGACTATCTACACCTAATAACTACTGCTTGCTCTATCTACACCTTTAAGTACCGTCCCGATAAAACTTGTCTTACTTTGATAAAAGTGCCAAAGAACTGCCAGCGTGAAGAGTGCAGGTAGCGATCCTCGTCACGGACAACGGAAACTAGCAAAGTTCACTAGGAATTGCACCATTCAGTTGATCTCGGGGAGCAGTGCTATCACATTTCCTAATAGCAACATCATTAGGCAAACTATTCATGGGCAGCTTAAGTTGAACGGACAGATATGGATTTTGGCTGTTTCCGACCATTTTCAAGAAACGTTTACACATGAGAAAGCGTAAGCTAACGATACAATTTCTATTGTTTAGTTCTGACGACTACAATGAACTAATGAAAAGTGGAATTAAAGTAAACTCAAGAGAATGCAGAAAAGTGTACAGGGAAAGCGTAAACCTTATTAAAGTACAAGTTTACGATAACCCCCGAATGGAACTGGTGTTACCGAAAAAAGACTCGAGAGTTGCAAGTGACATTTTGAGGTTTCCAAGTGGCAAAAGATATGTCGCGGCCCATACCCATGTCAGCTAGTAAAGTTTTGGGTCAAACGTAAGATGGTTTAATTTAGAGAATGAGAAAGAGTTAAAATGACCCACCTGGGAGAACACACAGGCGCACAATACTCAAATACTGGGAGGTGAATTATAAGGGTATTTTACAGGATCACTTAACACCAATTCAGAAGCCTCATAAGAGAAGGACACAAATGGGATGGAGCAGGAGTCTCGAGTTACGTGATAAGTCTGATTCCTACAGTAAAAGTGAGTGGGTTTTCTAGAACTGCGAAGTTAGATGGGAGCGAGGATGGAGTTTACAAAACAACTCAATGTCAGTGTGTGAGTAAGTTGACCAATCAAGTGAACAGAGCCAAGAGTTGCATTGTTTACCTGGTTGTACCATGTGTAGTGATAGAGGCGAGTTGCTTGAAAAGGCAGACTCAGTCCATATTGATCTACATGGAAGGCGTTGCGAAGAGTGACATTATGCATCGCGGTCAAGCGCAAGAATAGTTGTTAGAAGATAAACACAAATAGCAGCACATGCTCACCACCGAGACAGTTTCTCGCAGTACAATGGCCCCATTTTAAGACGCGAATATTGTAATAGTCAGGGTTGCATACGCAGGTAGAATAAAAGGATGAAGAGCGGATTAGATGACAATGACACCTTCCAGCCAGAGAAAGTGCTAACACCAACAAGGAAGGGAAAAAATGATATCGGAACAAATAATAGATAATGAGCACTCACCACCGCTAGCATACTCCATAACGAGGTAGAGAACCTTCTCATTTGCGATAATCTCAAAGAGTTTGACAATATTTGGATGGTCGAGCATCTTCATGACCCGCACTTCGCGAAAGAGCTTCTGTCTGCTGGAGGGAGAGAGCTGGGTCTTGTCAATAATCTTAATGGCCACCTCCTTGCCTGTGATCACGTGGCAGGCCAGCTTCACCTTGGCAAAATTGCCCTTCCCAATGGTGCGAATGAACTTGTACTTGCCGATTTGAGGTTGGTCACCAGTGCCGATAGTGGAGATCTGAGGTGGGATGTTAGCGTTAGCAGAACCGCCAGTGGATCGAGGGGCAAAGGAGTCGCTGGCAGCGCGGCTGGCAGAGGAGCGCGAGTGACCTGAGGACGTAGTTGTACCATTGGCATAACGACTGTTGCTGGTGGTGGCGGCGCTGGCGGTGTTGCTGGTGGCGGATGAGTCCGCATTTGGAGCAGGTAAGGCGACGGGTGATTGAGAAGAGTTTGATGTGACTGTCGTCACTGTCTCCGGCTCCGGCTGGAGTTGAATACAAACATACTTATAGGATATATTTTATTAGGAAAACCAAGAGCGTGAGCGTAGGAAAAATGTGGAAAGTTAAACTAAGGAAAGGAACGTGCAAAATTCTTACGGTGTTGGAAAATTTTTCATTCATAGGAGGTAGAGTCATTCCAGCCGACATCACAGCGTTTTATGGGACGAATAACGACGAGCGAATCGTGTCCAAGCAGAGCAGAGATCAAAGAAGCACCCTCATTCGATTGAACAACAGCTAAACTTATAATGGCATAGCGAAATCTCAGAAACAAATTGAGGATTTCATCTTGTGGATGCAAACTTAGTTATGGTAAAAAGCAGTTAATAAGGCAAGGTTCTGAAAAAAAAGGCAAGCACACAAGAGTACTAGAAATAACATGTGGATACATCGCCAAGTGGAAAAAAATTCGATGGATTCTTAATTGCACAAATCGCACAAATCAAATGACCAAGCAAATCGTCCACACCTTCCAATGTAAACGCTTATAAACCTTGCAAATTAGAGTAGATTAAACAAATAAGACCAAGGGCACCAGTTACGGACCGTTATGAATGGCGAAAGCAGACTCTACCTGTATGGAGCAAGAGTCAAAAACAACAACAGAAAAATGTGCCAATCAGGACCCAACTACGAGAATAAAAGCTGGCGGGATTAGAAATATCACCCAAACAACCATGATTGGTAAGAGACACAGTGTTGATAGAAGCAAGGAAGCTTAGAGGTACGAACAAACAGGGCCTACAAACGATAAAGAAAGTAATGCTTCCATAAAGCGCCGTGTAATAAAAAGACCTGAAACATGCAGAAAAGTTAACACTTGTGCAGTCTACGGGCATGAATTGCAAGAAACCCAGAGTAAGGAGGACAGCCGACCGACAATAAAATAGAATAAAGTACAACTCGATCTTCCTCTAGCTAGGAGCATGAGACTCACCTCGTAAATGCTAATAAACGGTCAAAACAACATACAAACTACGAACCAGGGATGATAGTTCAAGGCGCTAATACAGAGTGTCGACATAATGGTTCAGTAAAACTATAATCCCTAAATTTTTTATTTATGTTTTTGAAATATTTTTAACCCTAGCAATATTTATTTTAATATTTAAATAAAAATGTGTTTTGACGGTTGCATTTTTCTCGCTCGCCTTTGAACTCGCGAAGTAGTCCATGTTTTATTGATTTCGGCGTATTGCCTTTAAGGCCTCGATGCTATTGGATTGTATGATAGTTACGCTGCTATTGACAGTCACGATCCTTATTGTTCTGAACTCACTATAGTTTTTCAACACAAGCCTTTCATCCGCAGTACAGTGTTTTTTTAGTAAGCTGAATTAGCCCTTATCTAGTCCTAGCCGCTTAAGTTATACGTTAAAGGATGTATCCGCTACTTGCGTCCTGGTAATGGTATCTATTTGATCATGTAGATGGCGACTAATTTTAATAGCCTCCATCATGTACTCCAAAGACATCGATCTCTGCAGATAGTGTACTGCCGTCTAGTAGGTTACAAGGCCACTCTCAACACTCCCATATTTCCTTTTCCAATCGAATTTGGGAAGGAAACTAATCGACACTGTCAAGGTTTGGTTGTTAATGCTTCAGTATTAAAGATTTAGCTACTGGAAATGTGTCGGTAAGGGATGCAGATTTCATTCTTCACGATGGTCCCCCTTATGCAAACGGTCCCATCCATTTTGGGCACGCACTGAATAAGGTATGAAGAGCTTCTACGTCGATGCGTTTTAGATTCTCAAGGATTTTGTGGTTAGGCGTCAAAAAGTATGTGGGAAGTCCGTCTCCTTTATTCCTGGTTGGGACTGTCACGGTCTACCCATAGAATTGGCAGCTGTGGGAAGCAATCTGTCACTATCCCCCATGTCAGTTAGGATGGCCTGTAAGTTTATTACAACTGTTCCATTTCTTCTAGCTTTGGAGCGTGCGACTCGTTGCATGACTGATCAGCTGGTCGCATTCAGAGAGCTAAACATTCTCGCTGATTGGAATAGGCCTTACTCCACTCTGGATCCATGCTATCAAGCAACCGTAATGCGCGCATTCTATGATCTTTATGCCAGCGATTTCATTGTGCGGGAACACAAACCGGTGTATTGGTCCAGAACTACTCGGTTTGTGAATTTTTCTCTTTACTTGCCCCTTCAGATCTGCCATCTCCGACTCTGAGCTTGAATATAACCCTGAACACCAGAGTCCTTCCCTATACTTTCTTGCAGAGTTATTGATTCAGCCCACATGGATTCCAAGTAAGTGCAAAACTGACCAACTATTTTCTTACTCCTGTCAGCTCAATATCGGAAGTATCCCACCAATGTTGTCGTTTGGACCACCACTCCGTGGACAATCGTGGCCAATGAAGCGATAATCTTTCATCCCTCAGATGAGTAAGTTGCGTACAATTAGATCGTTTTCCCTCTTAAGGTATTCTGTTCTTCTTGACAAGGAGACTGAGAGAAATCTAATTGTGGCGAGTCACTTTGTGAACGTGCTGTGCAAACTGCTCGGTTGTGGTCCAACACGATTTGAACTAATCACATCTCTACGCGGTGGTACGTCGTCCAATTTTTGGTTGCGAAACCTATTTTCTCATTTTCTAACCAGGTTTAACTACCGTCTTGCTGCCCTCATCTGAACTTTGGATGCTTCTCTTCGTCGTTGTGTAATCTCGGCTACATATTCGTCTTAATCCACTAATTCTTTTGTGTATCGAAGGATAATCCACAAAGACCTCTTTTTGGAGTAAAAGTCAACATCTTGGGTGCTCTTCAAGTTCAATATCATTAATTTAGGTTCTATAGGATGAGTCACATTTTTTCCATCCTGTGACTTCGTCTGTGTAGCTTTTCTTTGGAGTTTTTAAGTGTTCTGCAATTGTTTTTCTTCGCAATAAGAGAACTGGAGAGCACATGTGCGACGTCTTACCCTAAGGCATCTTAAATAGCTTTTCAAATCAGTGCTTTAGGTTCCATTTATCAGTTCACTTCAGCTCACCACTGTATTGCTGCTTTTGAGAATGGATGGTCTTGTTGCACAATGGCAATGAGCATTAGTCTACTCAAAACTATCCTGCCATAAATGCGGTTCCTGTTTATCACCTGTTGAAAAGCTCTCCGTATTTAAACTGAGAATGCTGTTCATCTCATGAAGCTTCATCATTTTTGGAATAGAATTCTGTAATATTTGTAGGGTGGGACATGGGGAAATTAATTACCTGTGTCGATGTTGCCCACAGTACAGTGTAAACTCGGCAGATGAATCCTAAATTGAGAATCTCACGGTGGTTATTCGTTTTTTACATTTTGTTTGAAATGATGATTTCTAATGCCAACATATTCACCGCTGTCATGATGTGCTTTTCCGATTCCACGGCGCCACGACGACAACACTGTCAGTGTCGTTAAAGGCTGCCCTCTTCTTCTCACTACCTCGGGCACATCAGGCATTTCAAGGTGAAGTAGTTATAGCTGAAACAGCAATAAGCCGTACCAAATGGGAAGTATATTTATTATTATCTTATATTAGTAGGTTTGTTATTTATTATTAAATCATTTGGTCGTTAAACGGTGCAGTGACTGAACTGCGTAGGGCTGGATCATCTCTTATAACTCTCATTCCTTAGAGTGTTTCGAGAGTTACGCCTACGAACCTCCTCTTGGCAGGAGATGGGGTTATAATCATCATGGCAACCGTCGGTGCCACCGTTATCGTCTCATTCCAGGCGACTTCCTTGAGCATGACAAGGGTACAGGTTTTGTACACTGCGCGCCGGCTCACGGGAAGGAAGATTTCGATTTTGCTCGACGCCACGGTCTCCCTCTTGTAGGTATAACTGTCGCTGTTACAAATACTCATCAAGCGCATAAATATTCGGCTGAAATACAGTCGTGGTTTTCTTGTTTTGGAAAAATACTAGACCATTACTTTGTCCGAACTTGTACCTACTGCATCATTGTTCACGTTTTCAGGTAGGAAGTTAATATTACCATTATATTGGTAGCTCTCTTCACCTAACAGTATTCAGGAGATGTTGAAAAATATCTCTTGGTTGATTAGCGTGGAGTTAGAATGGTGAAGACATAGTTCAGCGCTTTTATCTGGGGTGCTCTGCTTCTTTACCTCACGGATCGTGTCAACCAACATTGGGTCAAGGTCGACACCCTTATGGAGGCAATTTGATTAGGTTAGTGTCTAAACTTGGCAGCTCGTACTTGAAAAAAGATCACATGGAGTTCCACCTCCAGGCCTCTGCGGCCTGAATGGTAAAGGTAGCATCACCAACATACAGTCGACTCAATCCATCGCAGTCTTTGCACCTCTGCCTCAATCATTTCTGACAGCCGCTTCGAGATAATGCGGATGGTTATCCTGACGCTGTAAATTACGTCCTTGATATTAACTGAAATCCTCTATTTGAACTCAAAAGGATCTGTCCGGTTGCATTTTCAGGAATTAATCAGATTGGCTTTGGAGCTATCGATCCATCGCCTCTACCTGACGGGATTAACTATTTTAGACTATTATATGGCAATCTCCGTGTTTTTTTTGCATCCTCTAGAGAGCCCTGGTGGATGAGGAAACTAAATTCACACAAGAAGCTGGCACCGATCTGGCCGGAATGCTAGTGCAAGACGAGGGCAACTCGGCAGGTGCGTTTTCCGTTGCGCTTCTGTTTTATTTTTCTTTTTAAAAAATTATCCTCGTGTTTTTCAATGTGTTATTGTATAAATGAGTTGTAATTTTTAGGCTCTAGATCGGTGCATGCACTTGTAATTTAATACTGTTCTTATCTGGCAAACTTTTTTGCGTTATCTCTCCAGCAACCGGCTTTAGCAGGCAGTGTCACTATCGGATCGGTTGGAATAATAAGATTTCATGAGTACAATTTTAAGTGTTGTTTCTGTCGTGCTTAAATGATGGCAATTTGTGCCTCATTAAGGGCGTCAAGATATCCGAGTTCTGTGATGATAAGTGTTGTAATGGTTTTCTGATCTGGTCCTCTCAATGTGTGTAATGTTTATCCGGAATAAAAAGGGGCTTTTTGGCTCCTCGCTTGAGTTTTCCAAATTAGTCCGTTATTCCCAACTGACGCACTCATGCAGCTATGTCTGCCTTCATTTTACAGTGATAGATCTCCTGGGCGACCGAGTTCTTGTTCTGGACACCATTCAACACAGCTACCCCTATGAGTGGCGCACCAAGCAACCGGTCATCACGCGTCTTTCCGAGCAGTGGTTCATCAACACGGACAAGCTGGAGGGTCCTGCTAAGGTGGGCGTTGTTTTCTTGAATTAAATTGAATGGATGGGTTAGCTGAATAGCTAAACTTTGTCATCTCTGGCGTTCCCATTCTTTCCTTACTCCTTACTGAGACACCTACATAAGGGGGTAACTTGTTAATTCATAGAAGTCACGGAAGGTTTCTTTATGGATTTCTAGTGATGCCGCCAAGGCGTGTAATCTCGTCTATTTAAGATGCACATTGGAACCCAATGCAATGCATGGGATTTCGAAAATAGCTATTTTCGATATTGTGCGTATTGTCCCAGGTCATCAATGTGGAGGCATAACCATCGGAAGCCGAAAAGCTAATGCACTATGGCATTAAATCGAAATCATTTTTTTGTCTTTCCCACCCATCTGCAGGCAGCCTATGCCGACGTGAATGTCTTTCCTCCCGAACGCAAGTCACTGATGCAGAGCTTTATCGAGAAGCGACCCTTTTGGTGTATCTCACGTCAACGTAACTGGGGCATACCAATTCCTGTCCTTTTCCACAAGCCCCACCACAATCGAGCCCTTGTTGATGGGTAAGAATCCACAGCTAGGTCATGTCATGTCCGTTCCGTTAATTTGCCTCCTTTTAGAGCCTTCATCAAAGCTGTGGCAGAACGTGTTTCAAGGGAGGGCAGCGACTTCTGGTGGAACTCGGCAATACCAAACTCCCAACTCATTCCGCCTGGATGTTTGGAAAAGGTGTGTTCCCTTTCTCCCTCGCAGGTATTTTGGTCGCTGAAGATCGGGATTGAGACTATAAACGTTTCAATAAGACATTTCGTAATGCCGGTCTCCACATTTAAGAGGTCGACAGGCTGTGGCATGGCAGACAGCTTTGGATTAGCACACCACTAGTGAGTGGAAAAATTCGCATCGTGTCCACAAATCGATTTCTTCAGTTCATCGATTCCATCGATAAATCTGAGCCACTTTATTTTCAGGATAGATTTCAGAATAACTCCAAAATTTTGGTTTAAAAGTGTTTCTTGCACTTACTTGAACTCACCTTGGTTCTGTAACACCCCTTAAAAGTCATGAAAACCTACTTTTATTTGAATGTTTTTGCGTCCTTTGTCGTTGATCGCGAATTCCTTCATTTAGTGCTTGGTCAGTGCTTGCTTAAACATCATTTCATTTGGACTGCTGTGGCTCTTTCCTCCCAGTGGAACCTCACTGCTTGTGCCGCTGATACCGAGTTGATTCGAGGGACGGACATTTTCGATGTGTGGTTCGAATCGGGACTCTCGTGGCTAGCTGTATTACCGAAAGATCGTTAGTGCAATACTTTACCCTTTCACTTTCCTACTAGATCACTGTGGCAATCGTTGAAAAGAGCTCTTTCGATAATTAGGTGTAGCCGATGTCTGCGTAGAGGGTTTGGATCAATTTCGTGGGTGGTTCTCCTCTTCCCTTCTCCTCTCTGTTGCACTAACCAAAATGGCGCCTTTCAAGTAGGTTAATTTACTATCGTGGAGGTCAGGTCGTTTAATTGATGAATTATATGCTGTATTCTGCGGCTTTTGCTACCGTTTATGTGTCATTTCTCTGATATTCATTAACCTTTTCTTTACCGTCGGTGTGTAAATTGGAAGTCATTTTACTTGAACACGTATTAAATTGGAATGTGAATCCTAAATTCCCCTAGAAATACCCTCAAACACCGCGTCGTTACTTCCCTTAATTCGTTAATTCATAATTTCATAATCTGGACTCTTTATTGCTGTTTGCATCAATGGCTTGATCCTTGTAGAGGATCGTGAAGTGCTTACAACTTTCAATGCGTACTAAAGCGCGCTACTCCTCAACTTTACTTATCTTCTTCCGTCCCTCTCGATGGTAGGAGTCTTGTAGTGCACGGCTTTACGACAGACTCAGAGGGGCGAAAGATGTCAAAGTCCCTGGGTAATGTTCTCTCACCTCAAGAGGTGCTTCGTGCAACTAACGGGTGTACCGATGTCCTCCGGCGGTGGACTGCTGCTTCAGGGCTAGGCATGCGCTCTACTGTCAGCATTAATGCCTTCAAAGCTCACACTATCGCCTATAAGAAGGTTAGACTTGACCTCTTATGCTAGTTACTTCACTGTCAACGGCTTGCCGTCATTGATGCTCCTTCCCTTGTCCACAGCTGCGCAACTTATTTCGATTTATTCTGGGCAACGTGCACGACCTCTTGGCCAAAGAGGGTCGTGTAACGGCACCAATTTTGAAGGATTCTTCATCAGTCTTGGTCCCAATAGAGCAGCTTTCTCTGCTCGACAAGTGGTATCTCTGTATTGTCGGAAACTTCTGTGTCAACTGTTTTGAGATCTACTACCCACAGCACCGCTACGAAAGCCTCATTGCGGATTGTGATCAGCTGGTCTCCCGCATCTCTTCTACGTACTTCAATGCCGTGAAGGATATGTGAGCATCCTCTTTTCTGTTTGAACCATTCTAGTGGGCGTTTGATGAGGTTCTTTCTTCATTTCAAACCGAAATTTCTTGTTGATAGCCTCTTCATCTTGTTGGAGAGAGATCAGATGATGTATTTGCAACATCAAGGCTGTACCGTCTCTTCTGCATGGTGAATAAGGGTTTTGTGGGGTCTTCATTTGCGTTTGTCCTTCGTTCCCTTCTGTTCTATGTGGGCGCTAGCATTACTTCGTTACGAACCGATGCTACCTGATTGGATCCAACTGCAAGCCCTTTTCCACATCAGGCTAGTAGTGTATTGGCTTCCTTGCCCTACTTTGTTTACACCCACTTCGTTTATTCGAATGCGAAGTGACTCTCTTCACTGTGATTGAAGGTCAAGCTTTGTGTTGGGAATGAGCTGAATTTCTAACTCTTACAACTTTTGACGACATCGTATATTCCATCTGAGCCTTAATGTTTGGCACTTTTTTAAACCGGCATTCATTATGAACTGGACTCTATTTGTGGGTCTGACTGTCTCGTCTTTCATTTTTCTCCCAATCGCCTACTCAGACACCTCACCTTTGACCTCTTTTTTTTAACTGACGGAGCAACAGTGCACGGTGTTGCTTACCTTATTTTAGTCGTACCTTATCTCATTTTAAACGGTTCCATTAGCAAGGTGTTTGATTCAATTTGGTTACACTGAGATCACTTATTTCTGCCTCTCTCTCGCCACAGTCTTTACTGCGACGCATCGGACAGTGCTGATCGTAGAGCCATCCAACATATCCTTATTCTCACAGCTGAAGCCCTTCGTCACTGCCTCAGCCCCATCTTGCCCGATCTCATGGAAGAGGTGAATGTCGCTCTCGGTCCCCCACTCGATACGACCCCTGAACTATCGAAACTACTTCATCAAGCAGCCGTGGAGTGGTCACGCGACTATGCTCACTTACCAGAAGCAGTGGCTAGGGCCTGCGCCCTCAGGCAGTCGATTGCTGCCAGGCAGCGCACTGAGGTTGATGGTAAAGAAACTAAGCTCTGGCCTGGGCCTACTTCGAATCCTCTTGCTCGGTTGCACATTATTCTAGATGAGAAGAGAACCGATAGCAAGGATTTTGAGGATCTGAAGGTAACTGACACCTTCGTGTCAATGTTGCATTTTTCTGTAAATTTTTAGTTTGTAATATGGCGCGAAGCATATGAGTAAATCGCTGTTGTCATCCAAAAGTTGTCGAAAGTGGCGGCGCTAAAACACGTTATAATTGAAATAGAAAAGGGGTGCCGGCATTGTTGTTAACAAAACGTGGTTTCCACTCCTCCCTTCATCCATTTAGGGATCCGCTACAATACTCAATCATCTAACACTAAGCTTTTATTAATTCATGTGAATATGTCATCCTGCCGTTACTTTGTTTTGCATCTGTAGCTTCTCAATGGGAGAGTAGATGTGGAAAGCACATCGGCTCTGTGTAGAATCTTACGCTGTGCTTCAGTGCGCTTTGGTAGCACATCAGAACGCACCAACTGCATCGAGTTGAATCTGGACAACGTAGGTGAAGCAGTTCACGGGGAAGAAACGGAGCTGGAGGCAGGGGTTGATTCACATCACCTCACTTGCCTCCTGCGTGTGGCGCACGACTCCACACAATGCCCGCGCTGCCGTCGCTATTGCTCTGCTAATAAGGCGCTGTGTACCCGATGTGCGCCGTTAGTGTCGGAAGTGCAGCACGAGGTTTCGTGCTGACAATTTTGTGTAGAACTGTAAAGATATTTTATGCACTAAAAGGACGTAATAACATTCGGACAACTTGTTGAGACTACATGAGGGATACGTCTGTAGCCAAGCGAAGTTTTCCGGCCAATGGGAGCGGTGTTCGGTGTGTGAAACATAAGATGAGGGACGACGGTAGCAGGATTATAAATGGTGATTGATGTGGATTGGCAAAAGTGGTAGTGAGTGCAGTTGTATAGGATTGGTACGGGTAGAATAGTAGCTATTTGTGAAGCATTTTGAGCCCTCAGTGGGGGGTGTTGAAGTGTACGCGTACGCAGGTTGTGTATCAGGGGAAGGGGTTGAAGAGTCAGGTCATTAAGATCGGAGAAACCGGAGGAGTGGGTCATAGGGTAGCAATCACGAATTCGGCGAAAAGTTCAGTACGTGGTATAGACTGACAGAAATGGTCGTAGTACATTGTTTACGTGTTCACTTGACACTTGGTGGTTACTTTAGTCTGTCCGGCCTTTAGGTCATGCTCGAGCCTAGTTGCTATGTCCTCCTTGGAATACGTGTATTCGGCTTTATTTAGTGCCTTTTTTACCCGACCGGAAGTCTTGGGAGGTTGCAGTGGTGTTTCTGTAATTACGTGTTTAAAAGGAGCGGTCTCTGTAATGCGTTGCTTACGTGGCTGTCTGGCGTTTGGCGTTCACTTCAGGATTTGTCTGACCCTCCTAGGCTGGCCTTTGGGCCATACTCAGGCCCAATTGCTCTGTTCTCTTCGGAATACATGTACCTAGTCTCACTGCCTTCTTCCACCCTATCAGAAGTCTCAGGGCGCTACACCGATGGCAGCGGAAAGCGAACCCGACATTTTTTCAGTGACCTCTGTCCTAGCACTACCGTTTGTTGCATATACCTACGGTATGGAAGAAACATATTTGCATCGATGGCGGAGACTCTCTGAATTCCTCACAACGAAACGGTTGAGGTCGACGTCTGCATTTGGCTTCACCTTATTCCCGTGTTCCACAGACAAGCTATAAACAACTGAAGCAACACTGCCGTGAACTATCTGAAAATTTTGTGTAGGAATTCCCTATACAAAATCCGTGTTTAGGCGTCGGAAATGACACCATGGTTCTCCTCGCATATGGGACATTGGCTCATCCCGATACACTGTAACATACGTTTTAAACCAGAGTTTCACCATCTATTTCTAGAAGCAAATGATAGCCAACGGGTCTATGCGGATCCTAATCTGGTTGTCAAACCCAACGGAACTCCAGATCCAGTTGAAGCTGCCGAGGAGATCAGGTACGGCTCCTCAGTCGGATGCTATCTGTCGGGCCATGCTGAGGCCCAACCACTACGTTCTCTTCAGAATAAATGTTTCCAGCCTCACTTACAGCTTTCTTCCAATCAGTGGGAAGTCTCGAGGTGCTAAAGTATCTTCGTCAGCAATTTCTGCTGATAGTGCTGATTACTCGTTTTATTAAACCTAAAGTCAGTTACAGGTCATGCTCTAGTGCACAATCGACGCGATTTGATTATATTTCCATCTGAAATTTCATAAAGGCAAGATTCCATATTAAAAGCTTGTTAAGGACATATATCATTTTTTCGAAATTGCGCTTTGAATAGTTTCCGGAATTGTTTGTTTATGTTGCCAGTTAAATTGACGTGTGTCGTTCAACCCTTTTGGAAAATGGACGGTGGTGGTCGGTATTCCCGCTCATGGAAATGTCAGGTTTCTGTTGGAGAACTTTACAGGTGGATATTGGCTAAACTGTCAGATAAAGATATTAAACGTGCTCTCCATAAGTACAGAGATCTCATGCCTCGTCAATCGGACTGGAATCGTAAACTTACTCAAGCAACTAATATTCCCGAGTTGGGTTTTCGATACCTCTATCGCTGTGGACAAATCGATGAAACTAACCATCGAACAATGCAAAAGATGCTCAAATATATTGATCGGCAGGATGTCCTGCCCTACTTCGACACGATTTTATACAACACAAACAATGCTAATTGCTCTATAGAAGAACTACAAAAATGTATTCCATTTTTTGCGTTTCATATTTTACGATTTAGCATTACTCGATAGGGTTGATGTCTTTCTGAGGGCCTCTACAGCTCTTACTGAGGACGAGGTTCATCCTGATCTGCCATATGAAGTTCATCAGTGTCAACCCCTTGCAGATCGTAGGCTGACCAGGTACCTTTGGTTGTCTATGCGTTGTGAGGTACCCAACTTTTAGTCATAAGGGATGTCCATTGGCTTTCTGACAGCACGTTTCTCTTACATCAACTATAGTTTAGTACTTCTTTGTTAACTGTCAATGGCATTCATGCAGCTTTAAGGAAGCGTTGACCAATAGTTGGAATTTTCCTCTCATTCTTGGGGAAACTTTTGAGTTAATCAATGCCTATAAGTTTTGACTAAATCCATTCATACCGTTTTCATGCGAACTGCTTTCGCGTTGTTTAAAATTCTAGGTGATTTATTGTTGGTTCTTGGTACTTAGGAATTTGTGTGTCTTATTCCACGGGTGTAAGCATTGTGAAGATGATAATTTGCTCACTGAGGCTTAGCTACTCCTATCTTTGCTGCTTTTCCTGTTAGATGAGGGGATTTTTTTACTTCCTTTCGCCCCTAGAATATACTTGATTACTTGGTAAATTGATCGAGTTCACGTTGTACTCTATCTTTTTACCAATACATATGATTATTTACAATGAGCAGGTCATTAAATTGTTTTTACTGACACAGGTCACTGAGTAAACGCAAATATTCTGAGGGGCCTTTACAGTGTGTGACAGTGGCGAAGCGACCTCGTCGTAGCTCTATATCTCTTCTGCCCCCATCTCCAGGCGAGATATCAACGGTTCCTTCAGATTCTTCGCCCTTGGATGGTTCCCTGATGCATGACCTAGTCAATAGCTGCTGTTGCCAAGTTCACTCGGCCATAATGGCTTGCACTCTAGCCGGGCCATCAATGCAGACGATTCTCAACGCCTCTCTGGTTAGCATGTTGGCTGTGCTCCACTTCACCCTTTCCCATGCTTTTGGTTCGGCAAATCAGTCAAGTACCTCCCCCATTGCTTCCGCCTCTTACGCTATTTCCAACCCCACCACCAATACCACTCCACCCCTTGCTCCCAATTCCACCGCTATGTTTCACACTCCTGGTGCTCTCTCGCACTCCCGTCTTCTTGCTGCAATGCCCCATTTGGTCTCCATGGTACGGTTACACATGTCTTCCTTCACTTACCCCTTGCGGATTCCTCAGGGATTTAGACCGGCTTCGGAGCCAACCGCCCCTCACTTGTCCTTGCATCACCCCACTCTTGCGGTGCCTCAGAATGGTGACCTCTTCCAGCGCCGAATTCTCCTTACCGGAGGTGTAGGTATCACGGCCTCGCCAAACGATTCGTGCATTCACTACTACTGTCGTATTCGGCTTCGCGTTAAAGTCGATATTGGATCCTCGCGGGAGGCTTTGGTGAGCTCTCGTCAGATTTTGCTTCAGATTAGTTGGTAAGAATGTTCAATGATTTTCCACTTTTACATGCAGAACCTGATTCACGTGGATCGGCCTGATCCTTTCACCCGTCAGGTGGATATGTTCTTGCAAGCCTCAAACCTTCTTCGCTCCCGTTGTCCCAGTGAGTATATTTGCAGCCTACGATTTAACCGACTTCATCATCTGGAGGCCTTCTGGCATGATTACACTACTGGCGCGCTCAGAAAAGTAAGTGATTTTGACTTAACAATTACGGTAACGGAATAGAAGTTTCAGGCTTGTGAAAACATGTTAACTTCAGAGAACGCATAGGGAGATAAAGTTTTATGGATGCTTGTGGAACTTACTGGAAGTTGCAAGTTTGACGTGGTTTGAGAGGTAGACTAAATTTGGGCGAAAAATTCATCACCGTGTGGCGTTCGTCAAAGACGAGTTGCGTTCTTTGTCTGTGGGTTATTGCATCATCTAATGACTACCTGTGCCACGACCTTTTGCCTTGTAGCCACGCGTACACGAAAATGCGAGTGAAGCGATTCGATTCGTTGTTAGGATTTTTATCTATTTATGTTTACTCAGCCATTTGTCCGAAACTATTGAGTTCTGCTTTACAGGGAATGGTGCAGGTTCGGCTCCTAAATATTTGCAGAGAGCGTATACCTTCGAACCAATATCGGATTCGGTATATTAAATAAATAGAACTTTGCTTTACTCTGGCTAGATGCTGATGGCGAATCTACTGAATCCAGAAACTCTTAGTCTAGTGGGTTTGGGTTCATGGGCGATTGGCGACGATAGTTCTGGTCCGAGGAGCACGTCAAACGTCACGGAGAGGTTCGGTAGACGCGGGGATGCCAGATTTTCATCGTCGCGCCAATCACGCCGAGGTCGAACTTCCCGTAGTCGCTCCTCGTCTTCAAGACCATCTGTGACGGAAATGGGGAATTCAGTGATGCCCTCAATATCTCTACCATCAGCTTCACAAAAGTATACACCACTAGAGTCGCTTCGACGAGCACTTCTGTCTGTACGTCGTTATCTGTTCCATCTCTCCATTGTGGAACCACAATCGGTCTCACCACTTCAACAACCAGCTCCGCATCATCACGATGTACCACCCCCACCACCGCATCTGCAGCATCAACAACCTGTCTCCCCTCCCAGTGACTTTGATCTCTTTCTCTTCGTATCACGTCGTGAGTACGAAAATTCACGACTTCTGTTGATGCGTAATGAGCGGACCATTCCGAGCCTATGCCGCCTTGTAGCTGCCTCACAGTTTATGCCCACTCCTTCAACCGCAGCTATCACTGCGGCTGCTCCGATTTCATCGCCATCTAGTAGATCTCCTCAGGGCCAATCATATTCCTAGTTTTAATCTTGGTATATATGTGCCTTTTGAATTCTTTTTGAATGCGGGTATTTTCTGATTCACACAGCCTTCCCGATTTCGCGTCTTCATTTCTTTAACCAATGTTTTTCTCGTTCAGGTTACTTTTCTAAACACTGCTGAGAATTCAGTTTAAATGTGTGCAATCGAGATGATCCGGGGCTTCATTCACATCCCTCAGTTATTCCTTCTTTTAGCAGCTTGCCAGCCCTATCACTACTGCCGATCAAATTGTTGTCAATTGGCCGTGGGGTAAAGATACTTCATTCTCTACGATACCGGGGTCGAGCCTTGGAATCACGATGGTGTGGTGAACAGGGAATGCTCGGGCTTCTCATTTTGTGGTGACGGGTAGTGTTTAGTACCCGTTGTCCTCTTGAATAGCCGCAATCATGGTCTAAAGGAGTAACACAGGAGTCTCACAGTCTTTGAATACTGCATTCACTGAGCAAAGACAAGTTAACAGTGCCGCTATGGTCCATTTGTCTTCTTAGAACCGACGGCCTGGAATCACATCAATCATGTTCCGCAACTTGCAACAAAGTTGGACTTCAAAAGTGGAGAACAGTTAATAACATTTAAAGGAGAAGGTGATGCATAGTTAGGGATGCAAATGAACGCACTTAGCCAGGTATGGATGGGAATTCGCAGTAATTTGTACCGAAAGCATCCCTAATTTTTATAACGGGTAACATCCCGCGAATAAATTCCTGGATCCTGCTGTAAATGTTGAAGAATCAACAGCATTTCCTAACTCGTGTAAATTGGAAGTTGTTTGTTACTAGACGATGTATTAACTAGCATGTATGCGGGTGTTTTACCATGTTCAGGTTTGCAAATGTTTGGCGCTTTCTGTCATCCACACAAGGACCTCCTCGTTGCATTTTTAGTGCTATTCTTCCATTTATTTTCCACTTATAAAAGAGCTATAATGCCTCTGAGTGAGAAGGGCAGGTATCTCCATACGGTTGCCTCCCATCTGCATTATTTGACACCTTGCCGTGAAGGAACACCTTGAAACATGTGTGGCTCAACAGAGCGACTGATGCTACAAGTCCACTAGTTTAAGACGTTCTAAGGAAAGGAATAGTTGGTCTACGGTATGGTTCTTCCTAGCTTAATTCAACTGTCTTA
>UYWX01000172.1:0-30534 GCA_900622495.1 Hydatigera taeniaeformis
CCAGCCTAAAAGGATGGTCCGGCTGCAACGAAATCTCAGTAAAATGAGCTAACCTCTTTGCATATTATTGGCCAAGAATAAACCATCGTCTGCATCTACCAAGTTAGCTCTGATGACAGCACTAAGAAAGTCTACTAGAGCCAAATTAATATTCATGTGAAGGATTGGCTGAGCAGGATGTCCTCGAAAGCTCATGACCTGCGATTTTGATGCGGCAATGCAGAATGTAAAGTACTCCTGTCACCTTGTGGAGTGAATTTCACGAACTTTGCGATTCCGCAAAGGAGCAGAACTTCTGTACTTATTTTAAATAACAAAGTAACTATGGCGCTTCCATTCATTTCGACTCCATTAGGTAGGCTTCCTAGATCTCACCTTCATTAAAACGTTCCAACCATGTAACCAAATAGAATCACACGGGTCTTGCATCTAAGTGGTGTTTAGCAAGGTTCGGGAGGGCGAGGGAGAACCATGGGACCTGTGGTGCATTCCCATAGCCTCCTATCGCAAGCTGACATTTTTCTGAATGTAAACATGAGCATTTGATGCAGTGAAGCATAAAATTTGAAGAGTTAGTTGGGATTTTGCTACCTTCTTCCGCTCAAACTGCATTCCAACTCTAAGATTGCATTCGGTCCATGAACTAACAAAAAGTGCCAAACTGTAAGAGGAATTCAGTTCCGTTCTCCTTGAAATGTACTTCATTTGAATAACAAAATTCATGCCAGTGGCGAGTGTGCCAGATGAGGAGGATGTCGGGACTGAAACGTTGAAATCACTTCTCAATGTATGGAGGCAGGCGTGCAATTGAGCACATCCACAGCCAGTATTTTTGAGTTCACCCCCAAAGGAAGTTTTCACACTCGCTCAAAAAGGTCGATTTCAGCCTATTTCTCTTGAGGCCCAACTATTTGTAAAACCTGCCTTCGGCTGCCGCTACCACTTTAAAGAGTCTGTCCTGGGGTAGCAATTTTCGGTCACCGACTAGTAACGAAGAACGTCAACTGCTGCAATAGGTGCAGAAGCACCAATGGATTTAAAAAATCTGACGCACTCTATGTGGATGGGAAGATGAGCATGCCAGAATTTTTAGTAATTGATCGCAACGATAGAAAAAACTACTCCATCTCTGCAAAATAGGTGACTGCTTTGTTACAAAATTGAAGCTAAACATATTCGGTCACCTGAAGCACATCTCCAACCTCTTGCCTTTTCGAAAGTTAAAGTTGATGGTGCCAAGTAGAAAGAGTGGGCAACAACTTAAAGAACAAAAACCCTTAAAGTTTTTTTGAAAAACAATTTCATTAAACAGTTCTCTTGACCACGCATCGGCAATTTCAGAATTCTGGAGAAACTGGAAGTTTTGACTGAGCAACCAAATGCACTTTGTTGCCAACTTGTTTTGAGAAGCCAGAAGAAAATCTCTTTCCTTTGTCATGCAGTGTCAACTGCCTTTGGATAAGTCCTCTTCTGTCGAGCAGTACCTCGTTTTGCGACGGATTGGGCAAACAATCAGCAGCATCAGGTAACATTTTTTTGCCTCTAATTCAACGTAGTTGAACATGGAAATCTGCTGCACCAACTTCTATTAACCTTTTCCACTGGTCACAAATCGTGTTGACTTCAAAGAGATTGATTTAATGAAAAGGAAATGCAAACACTGTAAAGATTTTGACGTTGGTTTAGGAAGATGAGATAGAAGGGGCATAATGATTAATGCAAAGAAAAATCGTGAGCTGGTGCGGAGTGGGACGTAAAGCGTGCTGCTAGCATTTCCGCCGTTCCTTGCCATTTTCACTCATCATGTTGCATTTGAATGAATTTATGAAAAGCGAAGAAAACTTGACTTTTCCACCAGAAATGGAGGAGTAAAGTTATTTGACTTTTTCGAATCGCAAAGCTACTGACGGTCGAAGGCTTTTTCTAAAATCAAGCAGTCGTTAGTGCAAAGCTCGTTATTTCCTTTCAAAAAATTAATTGCTAACTACTGCCGATGGATTGTCCTTAAAACAACGATGTGCCTTTTTAGCATTCGCCTCAGCGTCTACTTACTAGTGAACAAGTGCTTTGAAAACTAAGAATTTTAAACATTCAGAGTCGAGAATGGACAAACTACAGAATTCCGCGGTTTGACTTACTTCGAGCGTTGAGTGTTTCATAGTGGCAGCCGCGTTCACCTGTTAACCCACTTTACTGCTGGGAGTAGGGACGCAAAAATGGAGGGGATAGTTGAAATTTCTTGATAAAAGAGTGGAGCTTATCTGATAACAGCATAAAGCCTTTGCAGAGTAACAGTTTGTGGACACCGAAAAGAAGTCCACACTCGTGACTGTCGTGAGAAGGCTGCATTATTTTGGTCCTTGCGTTTGGAAGGTAAGGCTCAAAAAGTGGACGCTTATCCTAAGTGAAGGCGCCATGTTTTTAGAGTCTTTAACTTTGCCGTCAGCTGTAGATAAGATAGTCGTCCGGAATTTTCCTGCAAGGGCAGGATTAATGCACATCCGATAAAATTCGCACAAACGAAACGGTGTGTTCAACTTGTTTATGCATTTACATGAGGATATAGAATGAAATTTTGAAAGGTAATAAGGCTGCTGCAAATGGCGCCTTGGACCCCAAGACAAGCGAACGTGACCCGCTAACTCCCACAGCCTGCGGTGTTATGGCGATGGTACAATGCAGCGCCAAGTGCTGTTGGGAGGACGCAACCTTTTTCAGTTGGTTCACCTCTGCATCCAGCATTGGCTTCGCTTATTTTCACACAAATGTGGCAGTCTAAGCTGCTCATAAATTAGTCTAAAGTAAACAAGTACATCAACACACCAAACACCACTTGACTATTCCACAGAACCTTCACTTTTAGCACATAATTTGTCCCAGATAATTGTTTACCTTTTCGGCACATTGTTTGTTGTAAGTTTACGCACCTTCACCTGCTCATCCTCCCGACCACCCACACCTGCAACATACATATCGTGTGTTACTTCACGTATTTCTCTACAAAAGCTGTGTTCACTTTTGTGGAAATTGTCGAATGCACAACTTTTCTCGCTTTCGAGATAACGGTCTTAAAATTACCAGCAAATTTTTAAGTCCAATGGAGATGGCCATGATTGGCAGGGAATGTTTCTGTCGAAATGGGCAACTTCTTATATTTATAGCAGAAAACTTATAATGTAGACAATGCTAGGGCTTACCGATTGTAGTGATGACAGTAATGGCAAACAGTACGCCTCCTTCAAATGTCCAGTTAATATCATCGAAGTTAGAGGCCCCATTCCATCCTTCATCTTTTATTGCATGAACCACCTGATTTACATAGGTGGCAATAATCTGGGTAACATTGGCTCGGACGCTCTCGGCCAGGACGCTTATGTTTGATATCTGGTCTGTGTTAAAGCTGCTATTAAAAAGTGTCTCCATGATGCCTTTGTGGTCAAACTCGAGGCTTGACGGGTAAGAGGTGCCATTTCTGTCAGTGGGAAAGGAGGCGGGAGCAGTTGCACTGTGCAGATTTTGCAGTGTGGAAGACGAAATGGTGGAGTTTTTCAAGTCTTGGTAAGTTTTTGAGGTATTTTTTGACACAATACCCTCAAGCCAGTGTCTTGGTATTATTTCTTTGGACAGCTCCAGGCCGTGAAGATACCAGTCAAGGCCTTCAAGGTCGTGTTTCCCTTGTGTACGGATTGCGAGGGTTTGATTCATCATCGCGGCTCGATGTATTAGATCAATTTTGTTCCTCAAATTAATGTAACTTGTTATCCACAAATCCATCAGCTCTGTAAGCGTATTGTTGAAACGAACAAGCATTTGCGTTTTAACTTGCCGTTCCCTTTCTCTTTCGACAGCACAAAATACAAGCGCACCTAGAATTGTATAACCAACCACCATAAGTGACAGTCCTATGTGGGATATAATAAAACCCAGAGCGTGTTTTGCGTATTCTAAAGCTTTACGAAACCGCGCTCTCAAAATGCTTCTCCTGTCTAAATTGATCAGGTCTTCAGGCACCGTAATGTATTTCAAAGACTCTTGAGGCGCAGCAAGTTTTGGCTGCCCATCATCGTTGGAGCTTCTGGAGGAAAAACTCTCAACAAAGGTAGTACCTGTTGGAGAGCCTCCAGAAGGAACCGGTGTCACTGTGAACTTCTTACTCTTTGTTGAGCCGTATAGTGGATGATTCATCTCCTCTGTTGGGGGATCTGATTTGACCTGCTCCACTGCTGGTCTAAATTCCTTGAGCATTGAATAAATTAGTGAGTCAAGTTCTTCGGATTGGGGTGGTTCCAGAGAGGGTTTGGGAGGTGCTGGGTTTTGTTCGCCGGTCATGATTAGTTGAAGGTTGGCAGCAGGATTGAAAGACGGTTTGGGAGGCGGCTGTAAGTTCTCGTAGGTGTTTAAAGACCGGTTATTCGGGGAATCCATATTAGCAGAGGCTGATACTATTTTACTTCGGTGGGAGGAATAATCCTTTAAATGTGATTCGGAATTTGGTGCGCATTTTGGTCGCCCAAGTTTTGTGCGATCTAGGATGCTTTCCATAGACTTTTGGTAAACCTCAGTGCTGTTTATGAAGAAGTCAGCATATGTCTTGGAAGGAATAAAAACTTTATTTTTCGCGCGTTGCTAACTCCCGCTTGGTGAGTGTGCACACATGTTGCTTTAACAGTTGGCACTTATGGTGGTGATCGCAAAAATTTTCCTCGTTACCCATTGGACAGTAGGAGCTAAAATCTGATTGGTTGCTTAGCCCACTATTGGGTAACTGAAATATTTAAGAGGTTACTTTTAAAAACGCTTAGGAAAATTTTTACACACTTAGAAGGATGAGCTTAACTTCTTATAAGTTTAAAATTACTTCACAGCTTGTTAAAATACGTGATGACAGAAGGCCATTATCGAAGAGGCAAGAACATTGATTATTGGCCGCTGTGGTAGGAGAATTATTTCATTGCTGCATAACCTCTATTTCCAGTAAAGGGGAATGATTTGTAACCATAATTTAATCGCCTTAAAGTGTCAGAAGTTGTAACCTCTTGAGAATAGCAAAGAATCATTCATATAAATACGTTACTGGGTTGTTTCAATGTAGAATAATTTGACCCCACAATTGCGTGCGTGCCGCCTTGGAGTAATGGGGAGGCTTTAGCCGTTCAAAGAAGCATTTAACTTTAGCATACCAATGGTTGAAAAAAGATGTTTTACAGCTAGCATTACCGCCCTCTTTAATATTTGCCGTGGGCATATTAAAAGATGCGGAGTCCAAGTAGCAGAAGATCTAGTGTCAGCCTTAAGACGCTTTAAATGAAAGGATCTAATGGTTTTTGACGAGAAATTATGTTCCTCAATAGTCGAAGGCAAATTACTGAAGCTGAAGATGGTGTGAACAAAAAAGGTGATGGAATTACTAATTGAAAGCATATTGGTAAGCAAGAGGAAAAGTGGATTAGTTGAAATCCATGCATTGGGCTAAAATTCTGATTACTTTTGTTATGAGGTGGCATGAGGGGGAAAGGTGAAGTTTTCTATCGCACCTAAATGGTTAATTAATGCATACGAATCATTGGATTGTCAGTGTTAATGGGTGGATGTGACTAAAGAACTGCAAATGGCCTCACATACCTCAGCGTTAATGGCACAAAGTTTTCGAATTGCTCAAAAGGGAAAATTCATGTGCTGAGGGTTATAGCTAAGTTCACTTGATTTTGTAGTAGAGGCTAGTTGGCGCACAATCGACTGTTGTTGGGCATCCTGAAACTCAATCCTGGAAGTCAAATGCATAGCCTTACCCAGTGGGGATTTCGAGGCAACATTGGATACGTTAAAATCACTTTAGGTGGCTGGCAGTGAACCATGAGAGGAAATCCGAGGGACGGTTTGGTTGTCAGATTTACGGGTTTCAAAGCATGGCTTATTTACATCCAGCCCACCTCTCCGAGGTCACTAACCATCGCCTTAGACGCATCCAAATATTGTAAAACACGTGCTTTCTTGTTTGTAAAAGTTTTTTCCCCATTTTAAGGGATTTATATTTGTAACTGCTTTATCCAGTAAACCGATATCTTTGGATGCTAACATTACATGCGTTATTTGTTTCAGTGACCTTTGGTGTTGCGAAATGCTGTAGTTACATGAGGTAATGTGACACCTTAAATAATGTCAACACGCCACATTAAGAGATGACATTCTATCTGCAGTCGAAGTTAGGGACAAGTGGAGCGTACGTTACGTCAGTCATTCAGGCACTACCGAGGCTGCCAATCGGTTCAACGTGTTCAAATTCGAGCGAAAACTCTTTTGGAGAAGGGAGAATTCCGCGGCTACTGCAGTACCAAGAATCACATAACCCTGATTCACATCATGTCACGCTGTTTGCATGTTGCCGTAACTGTCCTCTCTTCACTTATTTCACTTTAGGACTGATTTATAAAACATGTGTGGTGACAGTATTGCGGTTGAAGGACAGGCGTCCTAAATCGGTGCCTGCAGCATAATGAACTGCTCTTAATTAGTCAAAAGTGAGGAGTTGGTTGAAAGGCTTTAATAAGAACCCTGTAAAAGGTTGCCTAATTCAAATATGATGATTGCCGTCAAAAATAAATAGCCTCATGTGGACCACGAGTACAACCTTCAATAGGCATGGAAGTATGATTCCATGTTAATGCAATTGAATGGTTAGCCATTATTTAAGCGTGCTAAATCTTCAACAGTCGTTCTGGTGGTGGCAGTTTTATCAACAACAAAAGCAGTGCAGCAATCGATTTTTGGAGACGCTTAAGCAGCGTTAAAAGTTTTTTTATGGACGCGAGAGACCAAGAACTGCTAAAAAGGTTGTTGTCAGTGAGGTCGTTAAGGTAAGATTTTTCGCCAAATGTTTTTGCGCTTTAGGCGCTGCGCAACCGCTATCATACTCAGAAGCGTGTCGGAGCGGTGAAATTTTGAGGGCAAATTATATTTAAAATCACAATTTTAGCGTTGACAGTTTTATGGAGGAAGGGCATCATGCAATTAGCAGCAACTTTGCTTCACTTGATGAGGAAGGAAAACGATTTGGAGGAATTTGTATGTACTAACCACATTTTGGGCAATGTTTTGACTTTGGTGTCAAAACCTTAATGACGCGGACACGGATGCGTTTGTAAAAAAAGCCAAATTAGCTTTAAATGAATAAAGCGATTATCTAAGATTGTGTGATGATGGGTTCTGACAGCATTGATAGTTTTGAAGTCTTCATGATGCTATGAAGGGGAAAGAAGAAGTACTGGACGAGAGTGCACAACGACGAATAACACAACAAAAAAGATGGGAATAAAAGCTCTTCGTGTTTGTGCTTCTTGGAGAGCCCATTGGCGGGCGGCAGCAGCAGCCTCGCGGAGGGGGCATTGGCCCAACTACCGCGTGTGACCAGGGCACCTGCACCAGCACAAAGCCCGCTCGCGTCGATACGCGCCATCACGACGGCCCTCTGCCACACAGACATACCTTAAGTTGCGTTCGAATTGATGCCAATAATTTATAGTTAGGCCACCGAATGCCAAAAGTGGATACTCGAATGCCGAAACCACTAGTGAGCCAGAAATAAGTTCTGCCCTCATCCAAGCTCCTCCCCTCTGCCGAACCACAACAGCCAGCTTTCCAACGGGGTCGATGAGTGCAGACTAAGGGTGAATAAATATGGTGAAAGGAAAAGTGTTTCATTCTGTGCTGGAATTTATTCCAGTAATTACAGACGCAGCCACATCGGCCTCATCGACTTTACCACCAATCGCTTTACCGATCGCAAATCCCATTAAATCTTGCTTATACAACCAAATTTTTCTTTATGAATTTGGCGGCTTAGTAGTTTAATGAGAATGTGTGATTTCGATACACTGGGCAAATTTCCTTGGAAAGTAAAGTAATGCAGAGCAACAATTATTATACGATTTAGGAACGCCAAAATACACCTCTCATGAATTACATTTGTGTGCATTTGGTGGAAGCAAATGGAATGGCTGCTTCATCAACCTCCAGTCGCGGCTGACATCCAGCTAAATTTTTATATTGTACAGTAGGACTGCACTTTTAAGGGGAATGACCTTAAGATGGCGACCAAATGATAGTTAATCCTAGCATGACATGATCAAGTATAGGGAAGGAAGAGAGGCATAAATTGATGTGGCGCGGCTACGGAAGATGTAGTACCGTACACCGGCTACAAACGCTAGGTCGGTGATCGGAGCATATCAGTGAGTGACCTCAGTACACATAATATCAACATCAGCCTGCCTGCACGTAAGCTAGCTATGGCAAATCAATTTTAATCAGCATAATTTGCTTCAACTGGAACCAGCAACGGTAATTCTAGGCAAGGTGAAAGTGAACTCCGATTGGTCCAATGAAAAGTGACATTTAGAGGAAACATCAATATGCTATCCTCATTATAAAAATTGGTTGTTAAGGCATTTCCCTGTGATTACATGACGCAGTTACATTACATTTGCAGTGCTGCATTAGAAATCTTCATCCTGTTTCAAAAACTGGTTCTTTTTCATGTAGACCCAGTGACATTACTTCGACATCTCCTGCCCATCGACTTGCCACTTAATCATTTTAGCGAATAACATGGCTTTAGCAATGTTATGGACATTCACTACAGTAAGATGGTGTACGTAAAAAGTAAACACAATTTATTCGGATAAGGGCTACAGGAGGAAGGTGAACTCATTACTAACCTATTTGTCCGAATCCTTCCTCATTTGCGAGCAATGTGTAGTCATGTTTTGTTAGATCTTTTAGGGCTGTAGTATGGAGAAAGCATGGAGGCTCAGAAAGGTTTTTAATAACGAATTTTGCGGCTTTGTAATAAGGAAAAGCATTTCAATGAAAAATGCCATCTTGTATAGCACTGATAAAACTCCCTCACAAATGTAAGCCCAACCAAGGCAGTTGGGACCTATTTTGGTCTATTTTGCGCTTCAAATCAAACCAATGAGGCTATTGGTCAATTAAAGCTAGCAGTGACGGAAAACGTCACTCGAATCCACTTATTTGTTGATTTCGATGAGTTTTTTGAGCCCTAAATAACTTTCTTTCGCCCCCTTTAACGCAGGAATGTTAAGTTGCATTCATGAGGATGAGAGGCAACCAAAGACCTTCATAATGTTTAGCAGAGCGCACGACAATGTCTTGATGCAGCTTGTAGATATGTGCACGAGTGGACATGTATCACTCCCTCGTTGAACCACTCTTAATTGTTCCCCATACCATTGCCTGATAATGTTTGACTAACTGCAATCCATTACCAATGCTTATACAAGAAGTTCTGTGTTAAGTCAATTTTGTGTCTTTGAAGAAGGTACGATTCGAATAAACGCTTAGGGTTCCTTTTAACTGTGTTTATTGGCAATCCAAAAATACACGCATCAAACTTAATTCTCGTAATGAAAGAGCGCTGACTGATCTACCTATTCATAAAACCATACATACGTGAGAGTAAGTCCATTTCTTTTACGTTGCAACAAAGTAATATGTAACTTAAGTCAGAAGAGGTACTCTGAGGTAAAAGGCCAGAGTACACATAAAGCTGCGGTGTTTGTAGTGAGAGTAGTGATTTATGTGTGGAAAACGCCTCAGAAGGAGGGACAGGCTTGTGAGCATGCACGTGGACTAGCGGCAGGAAGCAAAAATAGTGCGTGCTTAGTGTACATTAATGCTGATTCCGATAGATTAATAAATTAGTAGCGGCAGCATGGTCCACTAAAATTTGGTTTTGTAAAACTACAGTTGTAGCTGCAAAGTCAATGCACAGAAGTCACTTCGCTGTACATTGCACGGAAGTCCAAATCGTACATAAACCTCGAAAAGGAAGTTGATGTTATGCGCAAAATTTTCGATCAAATGTCTGCATCAGCACCAATATTAACATAAAAGTATGCTCCAGTGTCCTTTGCTTTAATAATTTATCACTTAACAGTTTGTGCTTCAAGTCAAGCACAGCTTTCATCCTCCCATCGTAATGCGATGAGTTCATCCAAGAAGAAATCGCATCAAGTTTGAGGACGGCTCTAAGTAGAAGACGGTAGCGAATCAATTTAGATTATGTGGTCAGTACATACGCTAAGCGCATCAATTAGAAGTTTGGTGGCGCTCTAAGGCATGCGAAAACCAATCCTTTAAGCTCTTCCGTTTATCTTAACGTGAAAAATTAACTTTTGTTGCTGCCACAAAATAAGTTACAGGGAATTGTCATAATTTTCTTCATGACCACTTTAACCACAAAAGAACATTTTTTATAACAATGCCTTTAATCCTAAAAGTGTAGGCGCAATTACTATTTCCACAAGCACACACATTTAGTCAATAAGAAGCAGTTTTGAAGGCTTCGCTCGTAGAGGGGTTCTCTGCCTGTTGCTCCTGTAGGAAATCAGCTTAAGATTTGCTTGAGAATTCGAAGAGTGGTATATCAGAAGCTTGTTTTCTGAGGCTAGTTAAACTTTATGTGCGCTTATGTTGCTAGAGGCTTATCTGAAACGTGGCCTTTTGTATTTCGGCTTGGTGCCTTGGTTGGCTACACTGCAGTTCGTAAATTTTAACATTATTTTGTGAGACTTTCTTAAGCCGGATAGCGTTTTCCAGCATTCTCCATTCATACGTGTTTATTACTGAGTGGTTTTCGAGGTGAATGGTTCGTGTACATATCTGCTTTTGAAATGTCAAACCTCAGACTTCCGGCATTTTACTACAAAAAGTAGGTTATTCGACTCTGATGTTTTATTTTCCTTTGAAACTTATGCGACGTGTTGATCCTTTTGCTTGTAGAACTAGCAGTGAAACCAAAAAGTTTTGTCAGAAGTGTCTCCAAGATGGGCACTGGACTTATGAATGCAAAGGCAAGCACAAGTATCTGGAGCGGGAATCGAGAACTGCTCATCTTTCCAGACGCATGGCGAAGGTTTCAAAGTGGGTTTATTGGCTTATGGTATTCGAGCCGCGCGTTTCTGTGCACACTTCCTATAAGGGTGGTTTGCTCATCAATAAGCCTCAAAAATTTGTGTAAAAGTAGGAATTTGAATTTATAGCTATCACTAAAGGGGCTTACTAAAACGCATCTGCCAAGATATACTCATAAAGGTGACTTTGCTTTGCGTATAGAAAAGAATCGGTGAGAACTGCATCAGATTCTTCTCGGAGTTCTTCATCCGCATCTTCTTCGTCCTCAGACAGTGAGGATTCATCGGATTCATCCTCTTCGTCTTCCTGTACTACCTCTTCGTCGGGCAGTTCGGGAGGGTCTTCATCCAGCTCCGAAAGCTCATCGGGTAGCAGCACCTCATCGTCGTCTGGTGGTACAAGTGATCACGGTAAAAGAAACTAGACTGACTTTATTATTGGCTTTGTTACTTAGCTGAAATGCGACTAAACGGAAACACTGATTCCTCTTGTCGGTTGCATTACTGCTTCCGCTGTGTTTCTGTAACAGAAGTATTTCTGCCTATAGGCGGATTTATTTGTTTGTAGATAGTATAATTTTCGGGTTCTCTGGTATATTTGTACCGCATTGCAAACAATTGCTATGAGTTTTAGGCTGTGAACTATATTTCCATTGGTTTAAAAGCCTAAAGTATTTTTACTCAGGTTTGTGAAAGTTACGCAGCCTTTTACCGACATTCAGTACGCTTCATTCTATCTAGTCATTGCAACATGTTTAACGTAGCGGCGTAGTGTTGATTCCACCTCTTCTCCATGGGAGTAAAGTGATGGTCACTAGGGCTGGTCCTTCAGGTTCAGAGGTCCTGAGTTTATTTTGTCACTTTATTTGGCGTGTTAAGCTTGTCTTTTTGGGATAACGAATATGGTTCATGGTAAGTGATCTCTGTTCTTTTTAGAGGAGAAAGAAATAAGGCTTATTTTTCGATAATGCGAGTTACTCTCATCTAGGACCACGCTTTTGTTTTAGTTTGAACCGACACCGGCACTCATAGACACCACTGATGTGCAACTTTTAACTTTAATGTCTCGTGCCTTTTGATGTAATGCAGCCATCTATATCTTCCATTTTGCTTCCTTGTTTATTGGGGGTTGAGCTTCTATTGACACCGCATCATGCCACTCCGGATTCAATCTTGCTCTCAAGGTCAGTTTAACTTCCCTTCCGAAGAGACGTTTATCACTATTTTACTGATACATTTTAGTAGAACAAGTATTTTGTGCACAAAAATATGTTGATTCTAGCGTTTCGGGAGCGGTGCCTTTTGAAGGCATGGAAACTTAATAAGAATGGGTTCAAAACATGTTTTCTTAGTGCTGTTTATCTCTGGCATTTGATTGTGCATTTTCGCACTGTATCTACAGCCAGCAGAGCTTCAGTGAAGTGCATTCTTTTCATCGCAAACAAATGGCGGATTTATCCTTTTCGTTCTACCTTATCCATATGCCTGCATGGATTGTCATAATTGCCCAAAATCCAAATTACGATAGTCGTATTTGTTACCTAGACACCTCTTCTCTTGCTTAGAGCGTAGGATGCTCAGATAAGCTGTTAATTTAGTACGCAATAAATTGCGGCCACTTTATAGCTAAAGATTGTCCTTGGAGGTATTCAGATGACTATTGCGTCCTTGACTGCAGATTTGTTTAATGCAAAATGAGAAGCTCCTTGCTGAAATAATTTTAGGAGATAGAACTTTGTTCACCCAACATTACTTATACTGCTCTGCAAGAGTTGGCTATTACGGGACCTGAAAATTTAGGGTTATGTGGAGGTGTTCACTTGTATTGAAACCAAGTTTAAGCTTCAACTTTTCAAGTCAGTGTTTCCTTGCTGTACAGTATCTACTTTACTTCAATAGCCAACGTCATGCTTTGAGCTCCAGCTTCTATTTACCTGATTTACCTTGCTTATGGTGAGTTCAAGACTTCAAAAAGTGTTACTTATTACGAGTGCGTAAAATTTGCTCCGTTTGAAAGGCAAGGCCATCCCATTTAAGCAGGGCACATGATTCACTCTGGCACGTTATTTACGTCTTCTAATAGCGGAGCCTTCATGGCGGACTGGGGGAAGTTAGGACTGCGAGGCTTGTCTCTGAGGTGTATTCGAGCCGAAGGCATGAGTGTAGAGCACTGTCTGTCGTCAAGCCTATCTACGCGTAGTTATTACATCGGTAACCTTATCCACATTTTCACTCTAATGTTTTATTGAAATATGTTGAGTTGCATGGCTCGGCTTTTCGGTGTTTGGAGATAACTAGTCTGGTTGGTATGGTTGGTTGGAGATTTGAGAAGGCGACGGATATTTTGATTGGGTTGTTCTCTATTTTTGGCACATCTTGAACACTGCGGAAATGTAGCAGGCTGTAGGCCTTTGACCACAGATTCTCAAGACAGCTATTCCGACTTATTTGAGGAGTATTTGTGGGAACTGGACAATAAACCTTATGATTGTAAGCAATATATAGCAGGGACTGTCAAATAGCTATTTGACCAATATCGCGACGTTTGTATTCAGTGGTGGTGCTATAGTGGTGTCGTGGTTGCAAAGATGTGGATTTATAACTTTGTGTTGTACACGCCTATCAAAGGTTGCGGGTAGTTTAGGGATGCTCGCCAAGCAGTGTCTACCTCAGATAAAATTTGCTGACATTTTGATTGAAGGCTTCCCACTTTTGATAGCATTTTGATGGCATAAATTCGATGGGAAACGTTAACACTTATTTAATTATTTTTCCCCAAGGATAATTATTTTAACAAGACGCTAAAATTTTGAAGCGAAATCGCTAACAGCGTTCCTGTGCAAATTGAGGACGGTGGCAAGTATTCAACACTAAACGAAAAATACTTCACAAGGTATATTTTTAGTGAAGTATCGCAACATCGTGAACAGTCCAGTTTCGCGTACAGTTGTGGTATGGATTGATACTTGGAAGGTTTATAACTTGATCAATTACCATTTAATGCTTCCAAAACTCTCAGCTCATTTAGCACGTCTTTCTGAATAAAGGAAATCGTGATGCCCAAATTATTTAATTGGGGAACAAGTAAGTACTAGTAAAAACTTCAAATTACTTTGGCAAGTGACTACGTTGTTGTTGCATAGTCATCTGATTCTCGGTTAGAGGTGCTTACTCAAGTGAAAAAATAGACTAAAGTCCCAAAATGGCGGTCTTGAGCGGCTAGTAAGTTGGCCATGGCTGCACAAGGGAATTAAGTTCAAGTGTTCTTTCTCAGTAGCGCGATGGGCGCTCAGTCGAGCGTGTAAGTCTGCGAGGTGCTGATGATTCGTAGTAGGTGTATGAAGGAGAATAAGATGTCCTGAGGGATTCAGGCTTGTAGAGAGTGAGGCCAGAAGAATTGCACGAGACTACTACGGATTCGCGACCTCCGTATTTCAGACTGTGTTGATCAGCGTAAACGTGAGATCGTGGTCTCGAGCGCTGTCTGGGCGGTGAATTGTGGTAACGACTGGCAGATCTGAGATCGCGATTGGGGGACAGGGACTGTCCGTGCCGTCGCAACCGTCCATGTATGAGCCAGTAGAGGAAGGAGCAAAAAGCTTCGAGCTGTCCTTCTCGCTGAAATACAACAAACCAGTATCCCGTCTTCGAGCGTCGTCTGGCTTGAATTAAGAAGCCAACAGCCTTGCTCTTGAAGTTGAAGGGATAGTAGTCAATTATATCCTGACAGAAGATGGTGATTTTTTCACGTTCATCCAACGGTCCACTGATGTCTTTCATTTGAATTACCCATTCATTTCCGCGAATGAGCACAACCTTGCCTGGCTCCTCCATGCACTCCTTAAATAGGCGGTACACTAGGCAGTAGCCGCGATTTGTGTGTGGCTCGACAGGGATAAATCCGTAATTGTACGCCACCTCTTCGAAGCGAACTGGCGCGGGAGACATTGGACAGGGAACGGAGTGAAGGGCTCTGTTCTACCTTGTGAAGCCTACAGACTTGGTTGCGCGAATGCATGCAAAAAACGGTGCGTAAACTGAAAATCCATTGAGAAATGTGTGTGATCGTGTGCGTACGCGCGTTTAGGCTGTAAGCCACAAGTGGGACTCCTCATTGGCCCGATAGAAGCAATTTGAATCCTAAGATCAAATGACTAATCTGATTGCTTGCTTTGTTGCAATGGCGATCAAAGGAATCACTGCTTGCTACGACATTAGAATAAACCTGTGATAAGAGAAGCGGACGAACAAAACAGATTTTCAGTTGAAGTCCATCAATGAGAGTCGCGCATTTCATTGTCCACCTTGAAGGCGTCATGATATCTCTACATTCGTCGATTGCAATAGAGATGAAAAGGCAAATCAAAACGTCACCTATTGTGCAAGGATGCATAGGATGTCTGATGGGAATTCCATATCATTTTAAAAAGAGGGACGTCGAAGTTTTACTCGTCTCCATTGCATTTTACACAGCTTCTGCCAAATTGGTCAACATAAGTTGCACTTCCGCTGGTACGACCTATTTGGTCAGCTGAAGTGTATTTTATGTATACTGGGAGACTATACGAAACTCTTTGATAGAAAACCAGGTAACGGGCGCAAAATGCTGAACTGTGAAAGTTGAAGCAGATTTTGTCACAGGATGCTACTGCATGACCTATTTCATCACAATCATGTTAGTTGGCAAAAACACAGTGGCAAGAGTGATCGCAGTGCGGCTGCCTGCTAATTACGTGTCAGTTGCAACTAAAATGAATCCTTTTTAGTAAAATACCGCACCGATAAATTAAGACTCAAATGATGTACAATTCGATGTAAGATTCGGAGTGCCTCAAGCACAAGTGCTCTACTCCGAATACACAATGCATACTGTGGCGTAATAGTGCATCATTGACTCCTGAAACTGGTAGTTCGTTAGCCCAGGCAGGGACTCAGACAGATGTAGTCTCCTCCCACATTTAACTTGGGTTGTCATGCTCTTCAGTCTGGTAGATTGTTATGTCCACCATGTCTTCGAATACTCCAAAAAATGACCCTTTACCCATCCTTAAGAGAATTTTTCGCCACAAAGTTAGCATCAATCCTGATTAAATCACTAAATCTTTCTTCCTTAGGCTTTTACGTCACCGGTAAGGCTGAAAGTTAAAGTAAACCGAGAGGTACTGACTAATCGTGCTCCATCAGATATTTACATAATCAGTTATGGCGGGCTAATTTAAGCTTATTCTTGTGCTGCTGGTAAATCAATTTGCGCTTATGAAAGGAAAACAAACCTTAAACACGGGAGGAGAAAAGCGCAGGACGAGTTGACCCTTTGAAGCAACAGACCGGTGCTATTGGTTAGCAAGCATATTTTGGCTCTCATTTGAGTGCCTCATTCTCTAAGCCAGGCTATGAGCCTTCTAATGGATGGTAAAGTGGCTTTTTTAGCATGAAATATCGAAAACTAATGAAATTTGAAGAAGTCGCAAAATGTAATTGAAGTTAATGAAGGTAGACTTAACCAAATGTCTTCAGCACATTAGCCGATCAAACCATCGCTTGGAGAAGCACATTTTTGGAGTTTGAAGTTTGAACAACCACAAACGGTCACTGTATATAGGCCTTTTAAAGTGTTCCATTCTGGATAAAGTAATGCGATTTTCGAATACGACTCATTCACGCACGTTGCAGTTTTTATGCTTCTAATGAAATAATGAGAGTCATTCTCAGGTGGAAACTCAACCAATTAAGCTTGACGTAGTGCGCAATTCACCTTCACCTTATATTTTAAATGCGGTTGTCAAAATTTTCCGCTAGTGCGATTAAAATGGAGCTGCCCGATGCGCAGTCACAAAATTGCCGTCCTCGTGAGCTCGGTTACGGTGGCAGCGCGACGTCATGCCAATGTTGTGACATTTTCATGTAACTTACAAAATTAGGCCATTTGCACGAATAAGTTGCCATGCATTTCGGCGGAATCATTAAAAATGAACTTTTTTCTCATAGCTCCATAAATGTTACTGTGCTGATTTGGTAGTTTGCAAATACGGTGGTGTGCTCTGGTGAGGCCAATTAGTGCAGTTGCTCAAAATTTCAACGTTTTTGAACCAAAGCAGTGAAAATGGTGGGGACAAAAGGACTGCTAAGATTTTCGGTAGTAAAGACGGTCCAACAGATTCCAAAGTCGACGATTATCATATCGAATGAGTGAGTTATTGCACGATCTGCCCGAAAAGTTTAGAATGACGACATGACGTAAGTTGTGGCTTGTTCGAAATTCATTTGGTCCTTCTTTGATGTGCTAGAGAGAGTGTTTTCTTTTATAAAAGGGCATCGAAATCCGTATTCAACAATATTTTAATACTCTACGGACCTGCTGCACCACGATACGGCTGCGTGAGCACAGTTACTAGGACAGCGTCAAAATGACGTCATGAGGGATGCCATCCCTACAGAGTGATCGCACTAAGCTTGTTTGTAAGGTTTCCTGATAGTGAGTGATCACATGACACATAAACCGCACTGCCACCGTGGGTGGACTTCTGCTTTAATGCTATTAATACTTGCAACTCGCACGATGCGTAAGCGCATGGAAATGTGCTTGTGTTATCGTGACCATGCCTTTGAAAATCCATTACTTTTGGCAACATTTTTGTCAGCTTTAAGTTATAACTTTGTGTGGTTCTGAAAATACAGACCTTCTTGATTAGCCACAGCATTACAGGATGGATCTCATTGCTTGCTAAGACTTTGGTTAAGAAGCAAAGTAAAGCAATCTGTACGCCTTTATATTCCGCTTTCTACTTGGCAATGAGTGGATGCATCCAATGGTGCCAGTGATTCCTCATTTAACTGGGCTATATTACGACGCCTTTTCAACACAAATAATTTCCAGTAATCGAAGAGTTACACCTCAAGACGCAACTGATGATCTCTGGTGACAAAATTGGATGCTTAAATTGTGATACTATAGGACTTAAAGTGGGTTTTTAGCCTTATATTTTAAATGGCCTTTGGAATCAAATGAGCTTAATTTCCCAAAAGCCGTGGATAGCGATACTGTGGAACCACTCCTTACTGAGAACACCGCGCTCACCACACGTCACTTTTGTTCTTCGCAAGGCGAAGTGTCTCAAGCCTGCCAGTAATTTAATTAGTTCCCCTACATCTTGAGGAGGCGCAGATGCAGTGACAATCCAGAGACAACGAGTCAAGCTACGTGTTTGGCTCCTGGCACCTTTATGAGACTCCTTAGCTAGCTTGGCGTGTGACCTTCAGACGATCCTCAAGTATTTTTTTTTCCAAATTCTTCGTGATGCAGCTTCATTGGTCATCACAGCGATTCTGATTTATCCTTTAATGCTTGAGTCAGTTGCACGGAAAATGCATTACATTGGGGACCATTAGAGGGCAGCAGAGTGTAGGTCCCAAGACAATCTCAAGTCGTGTTTGCAGGAGATGGATTGAGCAGTGATGCTTTGACACGGCGTAAAGAGATGAAGATACGAGGACTCCTATTATGAGTACAGCCCATTTGAAGATCCTCGTATGTGCAAAGCAGACCTTATGCACAGATGAAGGCGATGGAACATGTGGGCGGCCACATGTCGGAGATCGGTGCAACTCTTTCTCTGCACTACCAGGATTGAGGAAGCATCGTTTTCCTTCTATCATCATCACTGCTTCTACAGTATTATGGTAAGCACCAGAAGGTATGCCAACTACGTTGGTAAATAAATTACAAAAAAACTACTTACTTCCATGCACTTGTAATCAAACAGTCTTCGAAGTGAAAAATATAAATATCTCTGAACGATAGGTCCAGCCATAGACTGTCAGTTCTCAGCTGGTCGTCCCTTTGTGCTCTGCGTGAGAACTGTTACTGTTGGGTGTATAAATGCCACAATATATTTTTTTGAATTCAAACTTATATTTTTTCAACTTTATCACTTACTCATTACAAATACAACATTTGTACTAACAACAGTTGGAGTACAAATGCGATTCACCAGTTCTCTGTCTTGACAAAAGGGCTCATCTGAGACATTTACTATTGTACCATTTCTGGGCAGTTAGCATCCAACCTATGCCTGCAGTCTTAACCCTTTGTATGCTTCACGCATACATATTATTATGCCTTATTACGCATAAGTGCACACCTCAGGCTGTTGCACCACCACTTTTGTAGTGGAGTATGGGTTGTCACTAAAAATTGAGTTGGCATTCTAGAATGCGATAATGTCTGTATCAAGTTAACTCTACCGCTTAAAAAATGCTAAAAAACCTAGTCTTACAAGGGTTCATATCGAAGGTGTTGAGACCTCATCACGTTTACTTTATCTTTAACGGGACTGCGCGCGCTTAAGCCGATCAAAGCGTCGACTGTCCCGAATGCATTTGCCGTCATTTGATTGGTTCCCGTGGGCAGGTTGCGCCATGGTGCGATTAGTGGTCGGTCAGCACGAGCGCGAGGCGGAGGGCGGCTCGAATGCTTATTACCAAATAACAATTGTTACTATTGCGCATGCTTACAGCTCTGGTTCTCACTGCCCTCTTATTTGCGGCCATCTTTCCATTGGGCCTAAGGTGACCGACGCATTATGCTTTGCCTAACTGCTTTCAGCAAACACACATTTGAAAGCCCTGCTAATATTTAACCATAAGATTTTCCTCGTGTTAATAGGTTCAGCTTCCTCCTCTCCCCTACTATTAACTCGCCCAATCGTTTGGCAGTCAATGACATGCCTAGTAAGTGCTTTGAACGTGAATAACCTCAGCTTTTATGCATTAAATTTACCTTGTCTCTACGGCATAATGAATTCCGTTGTAAATTATTTGCAAATTAATTCAAGTGTCAGATTGTATCTTAAAAGTATTTCTTTATTGCTATGCATATTTGGAGAGTGGATCCGCCTTTAGGAATGATGGAGTCAGATATTTCGAAATTGCCTCGATTATAAGGTCAAAAAATAGTTATTGCGATTTCTGATATGTGGTTGAGAGAATATTTCCTGGCATGTCTACTTCCTTAGTTGGGGAATCAAAAACATGTTTTCGTGTGTAGGTTTGTTCTAAAACGATGTAGTCATGCATGTCGTAAAATTGAGTCAACAGGGTGATTGAGTGATGCCTCGCCTCAACCCGCGGCAAGCGGCATTATTTGTAACTCTTTACATTGATATTCTTACACTCTTGCAATCGTGTAAGGCCATTTTCACCATTGTGCAGACGGCTCTGCGACTTTCATTTCGCCATCTTCCTTGGGATACTATCGCCAGGCGGCAATTTCTACCGATGCTCCTGGATGCGCCACTCAGGGAAGGTAAATTCTCACCTACTTCAAGGCATGTCGTAAAGTGTTTAAATCGCCTCTATCATATTATTGTGGGCTCATCTCTAATTTGCAACGCTATAGCGAATAAAATAAATAAGTGACTTGCATTTTCCTGATTGCGGATTTTGTCAGAAGCAGTCACTCGTGATCGCCGCTTTAATAATACAAATTTACGTTGGGTATATTTCTGAATTATTTTGCACGTTAACTTGTGGCCAGCAGTGAGGCAATTGTTGCCATAGCTGAGTCATTTGAGAAGTTCATCCGCGTAGTAGACAGTGGAGAAGGATGCCCTCACAGGATGTGCCCCGAGGAAGTAGCGCAGCTTCTCCCTCCGGCTTTTCTCCAAGCAGTAAAGTAAAAACACTGTACAGACTTCTGCTTAAAACATTTACAGATTTATTCATTTTGTTCTGTGAATGGAAGTTTGGGATCCGTTGATACCTCTGTCCGAGGGACTCGCTTGACCCCAAATAAAAGCCTGTTGGAATTATTTGTAAGAAGGGAAGTAATATTGACATCAACCAAACGCTGCAGCAAGGGCACCTACGATACCTCTGGGTTCTATGCCAGTTTGATTAGCAGCTGGCTTGTGTCTCTGCTCTTCTTTTACCCCTTACCACAGGCTGTTTTAATACTCTGGCCGATCATACAAAATTATGAAATAAGTGAGACTGCTTAGTAAATTTGGAAATGCATTACGTCATATCGTCGGTCACTGATGATTGTGGCCACTTATGTGGGCGGAGAAGCTATGAGTCTACAATCATGCAATTTTAGGAAAGTCCTTGAACGAAACGGAAGTCTTGTTGATGCAGCTATTGTGACGTTGCTCTGTAACGGTCTGGTCAATCCGCAGAGCATGGGTGTCGGCGGTGGATTCCTAATGGTCTACTACAATGCGTAAGTCTACCACCATGGCAGTTGTGCTGATCTGTTGTGGTAAACGTGGGATTTAATCTACGATAATTGCTAACTTTGAATGCGAGCAGTGGGGCCTCGGTTTAATTTGATAACTAATACAATCCAGTGTACTGCCACTTTTCATCGGAGAGGGTCTCTCAGTCATGCGTTGGTGTGTTGGGCTGCACAATTGGACAAGGTTGGAATAATTCAGTTGCTAATTTGTTGAGCGCGCTACTTGTTGTGGCATCTGTCGAACAAACAGGATTCCGGCAAGAGGTATTATGTTATTCTATCTTTGATTGACTCCATGTAAACAGGATATGGCTGCAATAGCTTCCGCCGTGTAAGTATTTGTGTGCGGCTTTCGAACACAAATAGCTAAGTAGTGCCTCCTATCATCTCCCCATAATGCTTAAAGTAGCATATTTAAGCTTTAGACAAGAAGTTTTCTCTTAATAATTAGTAGGTCTTGGGGATGCTTGCATGTAGGAATCCAAGTAATACTAGAGACAACGACGATCTCGGGGAAATCTGGCTCACTATTTCTGAAAACACCTTATCTTTCCTCCCGTCCGAACTGTCATTTTGCTTACCCTTGAAAGCGAACTTTGATTCGCATGTGATTTGGAAACATGAAAAGGCCGTTTAAAGAACCTGAAGGTCCCCTACATTTGATAATCATGATACAAAACTAGATTCAGATCTCAATGAGTGATAATTCAAAATCTATAACCATACATGAGCGCATTATTTGAAAACGTCCAGATCAGAAAGGAGAGCATACGCCCTGGATGCTCGCGAGACAGCTCCCTCTGGCGCGTCAGCAAGCATGTTCGATGGCAGAGATCCCATTGAGTGGACATTCGGTAAGCTGCACGCTGCGTTGCATTCTTATTCAAAGATTCATTCATTGACTTGGTGGCGAGACGTTGGATACTACCCGCCCGTGTTTTCGGTTAATCTATTGAAAATGCTTGCGATATCACACAAACTAGCAAAACATTTAATGAGTTCTTCGTGGGACCACTGGTTACAACTTTTAGTGCACGACAATGGATGTATTTAACAAACTTCACTTGTCATTTTCGATTCCACGCATTTGGTGTGCAAGTCGCTAAATCGCAGTGGTTAATTTTGTTCAGTAAAAGAGCATCTTCGGGGGATTCTAATGATTGTTGTTTCCCAACAATAACAAAAACATTTTCTTGTGTTTTCATTTAAATTGTTCATATTCGAGTTGTCTACTGTCGAAGCATCTCAAAACGGACGACATTGAGTGACAGGACCGGCCTGATGGACTAGATGCGGTTGAAGCCGCGGAACTTATAAATAAAGGCTTTGGGGTCATGTTTTTTTCTCTTAATCGCATTCTCCGCCTAACTAGTTCCTCTTTTAGCACCAAGTGCACACCCAAGCTACCTTTAATAAAGACAGTTAGTGCACCTTGTTTGACTCACCAGGGCACATGATCTTAAAGTTACTAACTAGAGGTATTCAGTACATACACAAAAATTCTCTCCTATTACCGATGATAGTTCATTGTAAAGGCTAATTTGCATCCAAACCAACGCTTTAATGCAGGACCTTTGTCGATTGCTGTGCCAAGCGAACTGAGGGGTTACTATGCGGCTTGGAAGAAGTTTGGCCGAATGCGTTGGACTGACTTATTCCAAGACGCCATAAAAATGTGTCGTGAAGGCACACCAATTACTCCCCTTGTCGATCGAATGCTTTCAATGTATGGGGACAAATTTCCTGTGGGTTCGAGGATTTGGTAAGTTCTTTTGTAATTTTTATGTGCATACCAAAATGACGGTTTCAGAGGAAACCCCATTTTGACATTTGGGTATTTTAAGGGTGTCTATCCTCGGGTATAACCGTTTGTTCTTCATTGTTATGAAGGAAACTCTTTTACAACAAGACGGAAGGGAGGTTAAAGAAACAAGGCGAGCTACTCATTCGGCCTGAATTAGGGAGATTTTTGGAGAGAGTAGCGGCCAACCCGAAGGGTGTGCTGAACGGTGAGCTGGTAGCGGAGGTGAGGGCGGATCTGGCTGAGGTGAGGTCCATAATAAGCCTGCAGGATTTGATCGACTATGAGCCGCTGTGGCGTATGCCGCTCGAGATACCACTGCGAGATCGCCATGTTAAAGGCCCCAGTCTCCGTCTGCTCACCACCCCACCACCTTCCAGCGGCGTTCTCATTGGCCTCGCACTCAATGCACTGGCCAGTAAGTAGAGCTTCTCCCATCAACAACGCTTCCACCATCATTATCAACTATGGCGCTAACTTAAGCGACAACACTATAAATTTCTTTCATGTCATAATGTCTCCCCATCCTCTCCACTATTGTTGTTGCCATCACTGTGACGCCTGAATCGTCTCTTCTGATGCATATAGGCTTAAAAGTTGGTTTGCCATCGATGTGCGAATAACTGAGGGCTTTTGAACCTGAATAAGTTGGGAGAAGTTTATACCACTGACGTAGGAACCGAACAGTGAAAGCATCCTTTTGATATTCCTAAGGCAGATTCTCTACTTTGTCAGAGAGTTAATTGCACAAAATAGCCACGAGGATGGGAGAAAGATGGCATTACCAGTAAGTTCGCAAATAATAGAGTTCGAATAATTTCCGGTCGCAAAGGCAGAACTTGCAAACCGAATTGGTCAGACAGGCGTTATCTTCCATCTAAGGCTTGGTAGTAAGCTGAGACCGCATTTCAAGTGCCTGTCACTTTAGCAAGACCATCTGCCTAAGATCGAAGTTCTTTTGCACAATCTGTCACATTTTCAGCGTTATATTCTTGCATTGTTGATTTTGTTCCCAGTTTCCTGCAGTTAGTTCTCCAAGATTTTTAACCTAAATAATCTACTCCTGCGTGGATTGGCACAGATTGAAGCTGTTGGTAGAAGCCGACATTGCGCACATTCATTTAGCAACTATTAAGTTGAAGCATAGTTTCTAATTCTGATCAACTTGTCATTAGCATTGGGTTGGCAAGAATTGGCTTGCTGTTTACGCTATCAAAGTGTCTCAGCCTTCTCCGAAGGTGTAATGGTGTGCATCTGTTTTGAAGTTGTCACTTTACGATAGCATCCCTCAGCAGTGACAGATCAGTTTCACTATATTTGAAGGATGAAACATGGGCAGTGAGACAGTTCCAGGGTAGTGCGTTCTATTTGTAACTGCTACTTTGAAGATGTTGGGCTAATAAACCGCCACTAAGTGGTGGGAAGCGTGCCTGCTTAGTATCGGACAACATCCAGTTGGTTTTGGTTAAACAGCTGCTGTAATGTAGGCTGAGGGGTTCCAGCAAAGCATATGGTTTGATTTTCTTTCGCCTTATTTAAACCTCTACATCCCTTTTGGCAATTCTCTGTAGCCTTTCTATCGTCTCCTTCCACATTCCCCTTTTGTAGGTGTGATTTTTCTGAACAATAATTGGTTTCAACCTCTGATCTGCATAGCGTAGTGTTCTTTGACGTCGTACTGGCAAGTAAAACGTTCTTGTCACGTACTCTACCATAAGCATTGGAATGCGGACCCAAGAATAATGAAGGTATTAGAATGGGCAGTCTGTTGGACGTGGCCCTTAGTTCTGGCGAGCAAGAAGGCAGATTGACTAACAAACGGTACGCAAATCTCTCTACCTGTCAAGCATGTGCCTACTTTGTTTCAACCCAGCTCTAGTTTGAGGCACATTTATTTTGGGCGCCTATGCTTTTGTCACCTTAAAATTGTGGTTCATCTGCAACTCCCTTTCCCCACACACAAACATTGCGATATCACTGCCCTTCTAAGGAGTGGTAGTATGCGGTTTATGCATTCTACGCATCAAATACGTAAAGCGGATCTCAGCATAAGTGTGCTTGCTTGTCGCTCTTAAGGCAGCAAAGGGAGGTAACTAGTCCTTTTTAATGTAGCATCAATATGAAGTAGAGGTAATAGAAGGGTATAGCTTATTAGAAACTGAAAATGGGAACAATTCCAAAGAGATATCGTTGCTTCAATGTAAAGACAAACAACTGTCAGTTTTTACTGAGATTAGTTAAGTTGGTTGGTGTGTTTACTTTCAACGGTTACGGAATAATGTTGGCGTCTTTTACGTCGCATCTGTATCGGCTTCAAGGAATTACCGTAAGCAATTTCTTTTAGGTTACAATTACACGAGCAAGGAGAACCTGCATGATGGCGATGGACTCCTCTACTACCATAGACTCACAGAAGTTTTCAAACTCATCTTTGCCAAACGTCCATTCCTCACAGACGAGTGCTGTATGAATGCTGCAGAAGAGAAGGTGAATTAAACAACGGAAAGACTGTAGGACCATTAAAGTTATTATCAAAATCTGCTCTCATAGGAGCTTGGTTACAACTGAAATACTTAACGGACGATTTCAAAGAAGGTTATATTGCTAAGCGCTAAATATTTTGTTTGCATGATGCATAACTTAGTTTTTGAGAAGACTGATGACCTTGTTGGGGGCGGACGAAATCGCGGCCAGCATAACAGACACCGGAACCCACAATTTGAGTTTCTACGGCTCCATGTTCTCCTCTATGACTGACATTGGAACGTCCCATGTGAGCATGGTAGGACCGGAGGGCGACGGTCTGTCCGTCACTTCTACCATTAACACTGCGTAAGTAGCTAATTAAATACCTGCTTGCCTAGGAAAGGCTAGCTGTAATCAAGCAAAGCTTGGCTATTCTGCCTCACTCTCCTTTTGTCTTTACAGTTTTGGTTCGGGCATTGTGGGTTCGCGGACAGGCATTCTCTTCAATAACGAAATGCATGACTTTTCGATTACGGGGGCAACAAATGTCTTCGGTCTGCCATCCAGTCCAGCTCATCTAATTCGACCTGGAGGGCGACCTTTCTCATCTATGGCGCCCGTCATCGTCACCGATGCAGTCAACGGTACGCTTCGACTCGTAATCGGTGCTTCCGGTGGGACCCAAATAATTACTGCCATCGTTCAGGTGCTAGTCCAGCAAATCGTCCCCGCTTTCCATTTGAATTGAAAGCACTTGCAATGCGACTTGTTTTCTAGGCTACTTACGCAGTCCTTTATCTGGGTATGAATGTGAAGGCTGCCACCGACTTCATTCGAGTACACCATCAGCTCATCCCAGAGACACTGCGTTACGAGAAAAACCTGCCTCCAGTCAGTTAAGGCTTCTTAATGAACAGACAATGGTTTAAATTTCATGCGCTCACAGTCGATTTTTTGCATCCCACACCTCCGTTTTTACCGGTTTAACATTTTTTTACCAGTCCATCAAGAGAGCTGAGGATAGCAAAACGAATCACAAACTTCTTGTTGTTGTTTCTGATGAATTTAGTCAGTGATATGTAGCGTGACCACAAGCATTTTCCTCTTTTTATTTTTCAAGGCTGAGATAAGTCTATGTCTTTGAGCGTCGACATTTGGGATACAAAACAGTAGACTATCTGTTTCTGACCTCTTTATTGTGGCATTTTTTCTCAGTTCATTTTACAGGGTCTCAAGGATTTGGGGCACAAAATATCTGAAAAGGGTCTGGCGTCTGCTGTTCAAGGGATCGAAGTGACCGACGCTCCTTGCCAAGGTCACTACAAGAGCTGGTGTCTGCTGGCGAATGCTGACTATCGCAAAGGAGGTGACCACGACGGCTTCTGAATCTCGTCGTTTGATAATTGTCAAACACTTTCTAATATTTTGGTAGCGTCTTATCAATAGTTACACTTTAGGAGCGCAAATGCTTATGTCAGGGTCTTTGGCGATTTTATTCCAAAGAGCAGAATTGTGGATCGTCGCCTCCACTGCTACATACAGATGAGAAGTTGGGTATCTGGGAAATAATAAAAAGGAATGTTGTTGAAAGGCATAAGGTCTATATGGGAAGGCCAGTAGATGTGGAAAACTGCACTAATTGAAGCTAAACGCGTAAAAGAATGCTTTTCCGCAAACACGATGCACCTTAAACTTGCCCACCCCCAGCGGATCGCCTCCCATATAATCCAAAAGACGTATCTCTTTCATTATTTGACTTCTGTCGAAAGTATTAAGACTGCTCAGAAGAACACGGTAATATTTGTTGACAAAAATGTTGCTCCGTATTGGAGCTTTGGGTACCGTTGTTAGTGTCAAGTATTATTCCTCCATTCCAACTAAAACAAGGCAGTACTAGCACAAGACTAATTTGAACTTCACATCTGTCAATGCCAAGGTAGGCTCGAATGGGTGAGATTTCGTGGAATCTCCTTTTTTTTCTACGTAAGACCTCTCAGTAGCAGCGGTAAGAGTTTGTGTCCATTTTCAACATCCTTACTCGTTATCGTCAATCACTTTTGCAGCTCGCCTAGACGGTTGTTATGCAGTCATCCAAAAGATGGAGTCCACTCAGTATAGAAAAATACCACTACACTATCTGCAAAGACTAACTACGAATTTTGAAATCTTTTAACAAATGGGCACGCAGATCGATTTGAATCCCACGTCAGCTGCATGGATAGTTGGCATGGAGTGGAATCAATGGAACAGAAGGCTGCCTGGTTTCCTGAGTCAAAATGCATGTACATCCGACCTCGAGATCCATCCACCATTATTTGACAGAAATTCTATTCTCCATGGATATATTTACCTTATTGATGCTTCTATGCTTTGAGTTCAACAAACTCGCCACTGGCAGAGGGCTAGCCAAATGTCGTTCAAATTCTACATCCTTCACTTTAGTGTTGTTCAGGGCGTCAAGATTACACGATGATTGCATCCACCAACGATAGAGAAATTCAGCCGATGACATTTTGCCCTCCTGATCTTTGCGGAAACCTACGTGTAGAGGCCTGTCAATAACACAACTGAAGTGTCAAGTAAGCGTGACACGCCGTGAAGTCGCGTGCATGAAAGTGAGTAAATGAGTATTTTTACATTCTATTGTAAGATATGCAATAGTTAGACCACATGGGAAAATTTATTATTCGGCCCAACTTTAATAAGCAGATGATTTTTAGCAACATCGTATAACAGATGAGCCAACGACAAAGCCTTCACTGAAGAAGAAGAAGAAAAAGAAAAAGAAGAAGATGGCATAACTCTTGGCAGAAGACCGACTGCTTACTGTCAGAGGATATCCTTTGCTAATGGCATTAGCTGAAGGTCGAAGGTTTACCGGTAAGGGTACACTGGCGGAGATTCAAAGTAGTCCTTTTGACAAAACCAGGCATTAAATGATAAACAGCCAACCTATTATTGAGCTCTTTTCGTTTTTGAACGTTGTCTTCAACGCTGCAGCTTATGTCCCACTCCAGCTGATCATCGCAACGTAGTTAATGGTGTAAGGCTAAATCTCCAAGTCATCAGTGTCAGACATCCAATTTTCCATTCCAGTAATTTGAGGAAACACTTGGCCGTAACTGACTCCGTAGCCACTTGTAAATTCACTGATCTTAAAGCAGGGTTGGACAAAAAGGATAGAATTATACGATCTCTGCAGAAATCAAGTTTTATTATCGTTTATTCTTGTTACGATGTTTTCGTTTTAGAGATACCCTGTCGTCTCAGTTGGCTTCCATCCAGATGGTAGGGAAGTGGAAGGACGATGTGTCGCTTGTTTGCATGAACGGCGTCTTGATACAAATTGCGATAAGCATTCTCGAGAAAACTTTTATCGTTGTCTGTGACTGATGTCGTTTCCAATGTCATCTTTCATGCAAAACATGAGACTATGGTGTCTACCCAAAAATGACTGCTAATCATCACTTTAAAGCCAGAAATGATGCCTTTTATGGTTGTGCTCCACTCACTATGCCACCAGTGTATTGTACTACATGTCGCTCGCTGGTTTTTAGCGCTTGGTTCGCCGATTACTTACGCTCCCACCAAATAGTATGTCTCTTGATGTCCTTTGTGAAATCTCGAGTAGCCACAGAGGAGGCAGCAGAAAGCAGATCCTGTTTAAAAAGACTTTCATCTGAACTGTTCTGTTAAGTGTTAACCTTAGAGAAACGAATGAATTGCGTATGATATGAATAGGAGAAAAGAGGACAAATCGCGTAAAGGGTTTAGTATGGCATTTCCTATTAGCGCCCCAGAGAGGTATGTTACTCGGCTTGAATGCATTTAATCAGGCAGAGGAAAAGAAATTTGGCTTTCGACAAGCCTGGAAGCGACCATCCTACGCGACAGAAGCAATGCAGCAATTCAACTGATATTGGCAATCAATCAGACAAAGCATTACGCAGTCCACCTCGTCTTTTAGCTATGCGTCCGGCTCCTTTCGCAATAAACCTCCTGCAAGGAAACACATACTAGCAAACCGCTTCGGTGATACACTCCTCTGCCACTCATTCTCACCGTAGTAGACCCCTAAGCAACTTTAACTAAATCTGGAACCTCATTTAGCTTTAAAACATCACTCAGAGACTGAGAACTCTGCTAATCATTATGTGTGTCCATGGTTAGGCGCTCATGCGCTCGTCTAACTAATAGATTCGTTGTTTCATATTGCCGACACGTAAGTGCAGTTGCAGCCGGGTTGACACCGCACAGAACCTCCTAGAGATGGCTCGCATAGACTGACACTCCCAACGTTAATTGCTTGCATATGAAAACGGAAGTGGGAGTTGGCGAAGACAAACTGTGAAATACATATTAATTGTTTAAAATGTTCCACGTGTGCGAGAGGCCGGAATTCACGACGAATGTCAAACTACCATATCCACTACCTTTCTCTTCTTCTATACTATGCATTATATCCTATACTCAATGAACTGCGAAAGTTTGTCGCAAATAGTGATAATCAAGAAGGAAGTCATTAAAATGTAAGAAATGTGAAGTCTCAAAACTCCTTTGTAGAGAAGAGACGACTTGATACTTGGATTGGAAGCATACAAATATGTAAAGGGGAGGAGAATGGACATTTAATGTACTCAAGAGGCCAGTCCATCCAGCCAATATGGCAATATGGCCAATCAAGTTACCACAGCTTACACTGACAACCAAACCAACAAGCTCCCACACCCACATTGAGTAACTAGGGCTCACGTTCTCAAAGACAGTTACCATAGAGAGAAGCTTCATTACCGATTAACCCAATGTACAACGTAAAATGCCAAAACTTCTTTAAAAAATCTGCCTTCGGACAGGCGTTTCATTTTCCGATTACGGTTGAGTACGATCGTCTGCGACTACTAGCGCTAAATCAAATTTCTAAGTCCAACAAAATTTTAGAAATATTGGAATCGCGAAAACAAATAGAGTTCCAAATCCTTGACATTTGCATTAACACTAAACCCATTGTGATGGTCGATGTGCGGAGTACACCAGTGCAGGGAGTATGGAGAAGAAAGAAACCGTATAACCGAATCGAGGAGCCTAAAGAATGGGTGCTGAAG